>CM038793.1:153645570-153772374 GCA_021764765.1 Vicia sativa | reverse complement strand
GTATGTTTTGTATATATCCTTAACTTTTGCCCGAACCTTGGTCGCCAGATGCCCGATTTTTCCTAGCCCCCGTCCACCCAGCGGGTCTCACTATGCGTAGTATTTTTGACTATGTCTCAAGGCTCATGTGGTGTAAGTCTTCACCATCCATAGTGCTAAGTATCACAGTCTACGAAAAATACCGGTTTCGACTACAAATGGTCCCTCATAGGTGGGAGTCCATTTCCCGATCACCTTGTGGAAGAATAATGCACTGCCTACTAGATCACCGACTTGGTAGGCTCGATGCTTGACTTTTGTTAAATGCTCCGATCATTCACTTCGATAGATCTGTCCATGGAAGACGGACGCAAGTCGCCTCAATCAAGTTAATTTTGTCAAGGCGAACCTCGATCCATCTGTCGCTTAGCTCGCATCCCAAGGACTCTAGTCGAGGGTATCCGAACTCGACGGGTAAGACCGCCATACCCAGATAAGAGAGAAGCGGAGTTGCCCCTATCGATGTCCGTACTTTTATAGTGCGAGCAACCATGGAGAGCAAATGACAACATCTCATGCCAATCCTTATAAGTCAACATCTTCTCAGATGATCTTCTTGATATTCTTGTTACGGCTTCCACCGCGCCATTCATCTTAGGCCGATATGGAAAGAATTGTGATGTTTAACCTGAATTGCATGCGTAGTTCTATGATCATTTTGTTGAGATTAGAGCCCCATTCATGATAATCCTTTCAGAGTGCCATACCGATGCATAAGATTATGCTTGATGAATCGAGCCACAACATTCTTGGCAATGATGCAAACGAGGGCCTTTCACCCATTTGAGAAATAGTCAATTGCCACAAGGATGAAACGATGTCCGTTGGAAGCTGGGGCTTGATTTCTCCAATCATGTCAATGCCCCACATTGCAAAAAGGCCAAGGAGCGTTAAAACATTAAGTGGTACTCGAGGTACGCATTGTCTCTATGAATTTGGCATTTGTGACAAGATAGAGCAGGCTATGACAACCATCTTCCATGGTGGACCAATAAAACTGCTTTCTAATCTTCAGCCATTGTATGTCCAATCGAGCTGGTAGAGAATGCGCCTTCGTAGTAATTCTTCCATGACACGCTCACTGCTTTCTCGTCTCACAAAATAAGTAAACACAAGTCGGTTGCGCTTGTATAAGAGGTCGTTGTCGAGGAAGAATTTGATGCAAATCATCTCAAGAACTTCTTATCGCGATGTGATGCCCCGGATATTCCCCGAGTCTCAACATACCTCTTCACTTTGTAGAACCAAGGTTTCTTCTCATCAAGTTCACCACAAGATAATCGGTTCACAAACTCTCGATGATGATTTGGGAGCCTCGTTGTCCCATCTAACCTTGAACATAGACCATATAGTAGCCAACGGCTCACCCAACCGATTCTCTTCTCGTGGAATGTGATTCAAAGCAATCTCTCAAGTAGGGATCAAACTTAGAACATGCTCGATAGGAATGAGATTCGATGCTTCAGATCCCACTCGCCTTGATCTTATCGATCACTAAAGTCGAGTCTCCATATACTTGCAAGAACTTGATTCTGTCAATAGCAGCTTTAATACCCATGATGCACGCCTCAGATTCGCCATGTTATTAGTGCAACCAAACATAATGGCGGTGAAAGGCGATGCCCGCCAGAGAGATGTAATGATGGCGCCAATGCCATTGCCAAGTGCATTTGAGGTTCCATCAAAGACCATGGTCCATCGATCCTTGTTCGTGTCCTTCGTCTCGTCCTCGGTTCTTCACAATCAAGAATTAACAAAACATCTTCGTCTGAAACCGAATCGCATAGATCGATAGTCATCTACGGCTTGATGAGCCAAATGATCTGGCTACTACACTTCCTTTGATCGCTTTCTCGAGAAGTATATTGATGTCGATTCGGTCAAGATCATTTTCCATCTTTCTATTCTTCCGAGAGAGTCTGGTTCTCAAATATGTATTTTATCCATCCATCTTGAAATCAACAAAGTAGTGTGAGTCAATATATCGCCTTAGTCAGCGAGCATTTAAGCTAAAACGCTGTAAGTTTTCTCGAAATGTGAGTATCTTTCACACGGTAAACGCTTTGGTAAGGTAGTATATTGCATACTCTTTTCGACTGCACTCGCCATGTTGCCCCCAACACACACCCCATGAATTCTCTAACACTATCAAGATATGATAAGATGTCTTCTTCGGTATGCACTTATAGAGGATTCAGAGGTACCCTTGATTTTGTCAAAAGACCCAGCAATCTTGCTCCATTCCACTACTTGATCTTTCTTCAAGAATCTTAGATTGGCTCACAAGTAGCGCGATGTGTAATGAATCTGCAATGTAGTTCCACCGTCCCAAGAAACCTCCTCGACTTCCTTCTCATGGGAGTCGGCATTTCAAATAGCTTTAACCTTGTGGGGTCAACTTCAATACCTTTACCATCGACAACAAACCCCAGGAGCTTATTTGATCCGACTCCAAAGGTGCACTTGTTGGGATTATGTCTTAGTCCCACTTCTTCACCATCAAATAGTTTCCGTAAATGATCGAGATGTTCTTCTTCACCTGCGTGATCGAGCTATCATGTCGCCGACGAGACCTCTATCTCGTGAAGAATCATGTCATGAAATAATGCCACCAGCGCACCGATAAGTGGCGCCCGCTTCTTCATCCGAACGGCATGACCTTGTAGCAGATAGTACCCCACCGTATAAAAGTAGTCTTCCATGTCTTCGTGAGCCATTTTGATCCGATTGTAATCGGAGAAACCATCCATGAAGGAGAAGACCTTATGTTGGGCAAGTTGTCAACCGTAACATCAATATGAGGAAGTGGAAATCGCCTTTCTGACTCGCCTGCTCAAATCTCTCAGTAATCCACACAATTCGTATTTTCCATCCTTCTTAGGTATGGGTACCACGTTAGCAACCCATCGTGGATAAGAAGTCATAGCTAAGAAACGCATTGAACGCTGCTTCATAACTCGCTTTGATTTTCTCGACATCTCAGATTTATGCGATTTAACCTCCGCTTTCACCGGAGACAACCCTCTTTCGTCTAATCGGTACCACAATGTCAATGTCTAGACTGCATGTCTTTGTATGACCAAGCAAAACCTCGATATAGTCTCGTAGCATCCGAACCAATCTTTCTTTGACACTCGCTCTCAAGACCGCTCATATCTTGATCTCTTTTCCGCCTTCATCAAGACTCCAAATTCACAACCTCCATCGACTCTTCATGCGGCAGATAACTCGCTTCTTCTGTGAAAGGGCCGACAAGTTCTCCGGCACTTCACAATCTTCCTCACCTTCGCCTTCGGCTTGGTAGATCGGATTATCGGGTTATATTTAGCAATAGCATAGTTGTTATCAACGAGATTCGAGTGATTCGCAGTTGTATCACATGGGTGTGTAAGAACACATAGCTTTTTGAAGGGTGATAAAGTAAAAGAAAGAAAACAACATTTAAATGCAAAAGTCCAACGATTTTATTGAATGAAAATATGCAAATGACAGATAATAACCCTCACAAAGGAGCCATGATGCCCCGAGCAAGGCACTAAGCTTTAAAGTTTATTGTTCAAAGCATAGAAAACGAAAAGCAAAACAGAAAACAAAAGCAATTACTCCTAGCTAAAGGAGATTGGTATGACGTCTTCAGTCTTCCAATTGCTGAGTCCGTTGTCGGGAGTTGGGAAGATCCACTTGCTGATGTCGAAGTCGCTGACGTCATCTTCTATAGCATAAACTCCATCTTTGCTGATGCGGAAAGGAAGTTGGCCGGCACGTTCGTGGCGTATCATCTTCTGACCTTGGATGGTGAAGCCTAAACCAGTCTTGTCAGACTTGAAAAGAAAATCAGGGAGCTGACCCCAAATAGTATTACCTCCTCCTTCAACTGTAGCTTGAGCATCCTTCAGCGAGGCCATCCTAGGCGGAACTTGTGTAACTTCAGGAGTGACGGGAGAGTCAACAGGCATGACCCTTGGAACTGTCTCAAAAGCTTGACAGGGAGTTTCGAAGAACTCACCTTCCATCTCGAGATATCAGAAAGACTGCAGATGACTGATCATATATTCTTCTTCACCACATACTATAACAACTTTCCCCTTCACTGGGTACTTCAGCTTCTGATGCAAGATAGAGGTAACAGCGCCTGCCCCATGTATCCAAGGGTGTCCAAGTAGGCCAGAGTAAGTTGGACGGATGTCCATGACAAAGAAGGTGGAGTCAAAAGTCTGGGAACCAACTTTAATAGGTAGAATGAGCTCTCCAAGTACTGTTCGCTTAGAACCATCAAAAGGTCTCACAATTATGTCACTGGGCTTCAAGACCAATCCTTCAACATCAAGTCGGTCAAAAGCACTCTTCGGTAGGATATTCAGAGCGGAACCGGTATCTACCAAAACATGAGACAATGTAGTGCCTTTGCATAGAGATGTGCAAGGCTTTGTTGTGTTTCTTTCCGGCAGGAGTCAAATCAGCATCAAAAAAACCTAGGCCGTTATTGGCAGCCAGGCTAGCAATACAAACTTCAAATTGATCGATAGTAGTGTCTTGCGGTACGTGAGCATTCTTCAGAAACTTCACCAAGGCTTTAGCATGAGCCTCAGAGCACAAGAGTAGAGCAAGCATGGAGATCTTGGACGAGTCGTCTCCAACTGCTCCACAACATTGTAGTCACTCTTCTTGATAATCTCTTAATTTCTCCATTTCTTGTTTGAGGTGTCTTCAAAGAACTTCCTTTGGTACTTTTAATGAAAGGTGATGAGTCACCGTTCTTTCCCCTAGCTTCGTGAACTAGTTGAATAATGGAATGCGAGCTGGAGTCGCAGTTGTCTTTTGGAGGAGAGATCTCGGAGAAAACACTTTTCTCCGTTCTCGTCACCTTACTTGATCCTGATGTTGTCAATGTCGTGAATGGTAGCTTCAACTCAGAAGATCTTCAATGGTCAGAGGGTCTTGCTTGACGCCATGATAGTAAACCTCAACTTCATAGTCCCAAGGTATAGCTTTGTCAGAGGAGTACGGAACTGGTCTGGGAGAAGTAATGATGAGAGGTTCCACTCTAGGCACAGGATCAGCAGAGGAAATCCTTATTGTGGTAACATCAGCATAGTCTTCTGGGAAATCGTCTCCCCATCCGGTTTCCTTAACATATTCAATAGGAATCTTATAGCTTTCAGGAACAGTATACTTCACCATTTAATCAAACTTTCCACTTGGCTGCCCCAAGTTATCCCATACTTCTGGTACGGCTTCGCTCACATCTTCGATCTTCAGATTCTTAGACAAGTCTTCACACAGCTTCTCCACAGGTGATGGTTTTAGAAATAGCACTTCGCGGTTATCCATCATGCATTGAAGACGTATTCTCAACCAAGCACATCCATCAGGTGCAGATGGGCACCAACGACAATTCTCCGGCATCCTGATCGACACCGCTTGCAAAGAAATTCTTCTTAATAATGAGGAATGGTCAAGTCATCTATATTGAAAACATAAGAGTTTTCGCCAATAGCATTGGAACTTTTGTCATGGTTAGGCATAGGCGTTGATCACATCTCGAGTCTCAACAGAGGATCAAACTCAACTGCTTAGCTTCAATCATCTTGAATCTTGTTCTTCGTGAGCCCAACAATCATCGCAGTTATGTCCTCGGGTCGCTGGAGGTAATCACACTTTGCATTAGGATTGTATCTCGGAGAGGAAGTGTTGATGTTTTGAGGAGGATCCCTCAAGGTAATCAGCTCTGCTTTCAACATGTGTTGCAATGCTTGTGACAAAAGCATGTTGATCTTTGTAAACTGTCTTCGTGGCGCGTTCTGGTTACGCGCGTTGTCTCGCTGAGGTTATGCTGATGTAGGATTAGAGATCACAACTTCCCCCACAGATTGAGCATGGTCGGTCTTGGTGTCATACCCCAAAATTTGCCCTCCTACTTCTCAAGACATTTCATACATCTACACTCAAGGATTCCTCAAGGGTTGATCAGACAAACCCTCTCCTAGACAATCAACCCAAACTAGGGTTTGGCAATCCTCAGATCAAGATGGAATTCCAACATCTCTAATGGTCATCATGCCTCCTCATATGTTTCAAAGATCCTCCATGTCAAGTTTCAAGCCTCACAAGTCAAGTTTCCTCGTAATTGCTCGATGGTTAAAATCAACAGATTGACAAAAGTCAACGTGGTCAACATACAACAAACTTCATGATTTTTGGTCAACATCCTCATTTTGAAGTTACATTCATCATTTGATCAAGGGTTGATCATGATTCGTCAAGAAAACTCAAGATTTGCGCAAAAGTCAAACTTTCCAAATTAGGGTTTTTCAGTGAAAAGTCAACTGAACTTTGACTGAGCATAACTTCTTCATACTTTCTCAGAAAGTTTTCCACCACCTCTCATTTTGAAGGAAATTCAATTCTCTACAACTTCATGTCTCACAAGAATGTTCAAAAAATGCTTCATTTGGAAGGTATGGATCAAAACATTACAGGTCCTTCTCAAAGTCAACAAAAAGTCAACTTTTTGTTTTGAAGATATATTGAGCATGGAAATTCCAATTAAGATGAAACCAAAGAGGTTGGTTAGAGGACACTTAGATATTTCTAAAAGTCCAAGAACACTCAAAATGTGGAAAATTGAGCAAAATACACCATTCAAGTTGGGCATTTTTGAACAATTGCACAAAGGAGATATTTGTCAAAATCCAATTTTTCCAAATGAGCCAATAATTTTATGATCCAAACTTCATCATAATATTATTTGTGACCTATTGATGCTTTTCCATGACCACATTCTATTTTTTTGATTTATTTTTGAATTTAAAACCATTTAATTCAAATTTAAATTATAAAAATATGAAAACAAGATATATTTTCAAAAGGATTGATTTTTATCAAACTTGAGGTCCAAGATAGCCCACAACACTTGCCAATTTCGTGCTAGCTTGCTTATGAAGAGAAAATCAAATTTTTCCAAAATTTGATTTTATTTGAAAGGAATTAATTTCACATTGAATACTATATCTTTTTCACTCTTTGCACTCATTCCTCACTCTATAAATACCGATCATATTGCACAAAGCCAAGGACTAAACCCTAGCCCCTACAACAACCCTTACTTTGCTCAAAATTTTCACAAAGTTGTGAAAATCAAAATCCTAATTCCAGCCACTTTCAGCCATCCAAAACCATCCCATTGTGTTCCTGAGGTAATTTGGAGTAAGTATACATCATTGCCCATGGTTGAAACAGCCTGAATCGTGCCCTACATGTTCATACATATTCATATTTTTCTTGATTTTGCATTTTATTTATCTGTGTGTTTTAATCAAATCTAACCATTCTAATGTGTTCATGAGGTTCCATATGATTGATCTGGGCCATCGTTTTAAAGCTTGCACGTAAAAATCACGATTTGCCATAGTTAGGGTTTTTCAAGCTATCTTCTTCGAACCGGTTTGTACAGGTCTATTCAGCCAAAACTAACACCATCATTGGATTCGGGATGGTCGATTTAGGGGGGTAGGGTATCCCTTTGCTTTTTATTTCACGATTTTGCAGGTTTCGAATTTTGTTTGGTCGGAGAAGACGACCGGAGCTAGGGCTCCGGCTTGACTGGCCGACCCAAAGGGTTGGTGTGGCGCTTAAAGCTTTCGACAGCATTTGTAGTCGGGCCCCGTCGACTGCATTGAACTCACAAACTCATGACACGTGACCTTATATTCACCCGCTTGTAATACCATGACACAAAAGACACGCTGGCTCAAGTGGTTAAGGCTGAAGGAAGAAGATGCTCTCAATGGTCACAGTTCGAACCCGTCAGACCATGTTATTTCTCTTTGCAAAACTAACTTATATTTTCATTTTTTCTATTTTTCTTTAATATTTTCCATCCAATTTATTTTATCTTTAATATTTTTTATCATGCATTTAAAAAACACCAAAAATATTTATTTTTTTGCATAATCATCAGAAAAATGTTTATTTAATTTTTAAAATTTAAATTATTATTTTGCATGCATATTTAATTTAATTACTAATTAATTGTTTAAATGACTTTTAATTGTTTTTAAATTATCAAATCAATTCCAAAAATTCCCAAAAATTTATCTTATCATATTTATGTCATTATTAACACAAAAACTTTTTCTCATTCAAAAATACTTATTTTTGCTAACATTTTCCTCATATGCAATTTTCTTCCGTTTTCCGATTTTGCATCTGCTCACAAAGTTATACCGCTTCGACTTTTATTGCTTTTCCTTTCCAATTATGTAATTGCCTATGGGATGTAATAGTTTAATTAGGGCTTTTATTTTCCGCACTTTCAATTATGTATCTGCCCCAAAGCCATGTAATAGCGTAGGACTTTATCTTTCCGCATTTTACATTTTCGCCATTTACTTTCCGCACCCTATAAAATGCTAGTAATTAGGCGTGTATGGCAAGATAAAATTGGACATAGATCACTCATAATTTCAAGATAACATATCTGAATTTGACACACTCTTTTCACACATGCACCCCTTAGGTAATTCTCTCGTTGCCTTTACAATTCAAATGGTCATGTCCTCGAATGTAGAGGTATTCTAGCACCGCTGCTTACAAACAAATCATCATAGTCCCTTCGACACAAAGATCATAGACCCACAATGTCGCCTACTTAATACATGATCTTGACCTCGATTGTCGCCAACGAAAAATGATGATAGTCCCTTCGAATGTGCTAGGATACTTCCTACAAGTTGCCTTCTATGACCATCCGATGTCCCTTCGAATGTCCCTTTTACATCCAACGAATAGGGTTACCTACCAACTAATGGTATGGATAGCACTATTCTAAAGGAACGTAAAATAATACGAAAACGACCATTCTGAGTAGGTAATAAGACTTTTAGTTGCTTGCTCTATCAAATACTTTTTGCACCTCACACTTTTTTTCAAAGTTCAAACTCTTTTCAAAACGAAACATTTCCAAACACTTCGTATACATTCCTACATGAATCATTACAAAGCCAAAGCGAAATGCCTTTTCAAAACATTTTTGTCAAACACACAGAAAGCAATTTTTAAAGTGATCTAAGAGCAACTAAGAGCCCGTAGATAACTACGGATGAAAAGGGGTGCTAATACCTTCCCTTTTCATAACCTTCTCCCTTACTCAGAATCTAACAAAGGTCTTTTTCTCGTACTTTTTACCTTCCTTAATTGGATAAAAGAAAATTCGTGGCGACTTGCTATCCACACATTTGCGATACAAAACTCAAAGTCGCTTCACGACATGTAATCAAGCGACACTGGGAGACACCCTAAAGAGAGAATTTTAGGATTTCTAGATCATTTTTACTGCTTCGCTTGACTTGTATGCTTTATCTTTAAGGGTTGCTTGGGTATTATACTTGTGGGGATCCTACACCCTGATCCGGTTTCCTTTAGGTAAGTAGTAATAATCGTCGCGACTGCTAGACGATATCGAAACGGTCAACATGATGGCTACGTTAGTGTGACACTTTAGATGTCCCGATACTCTTCATTCCTAAGTTGAGGATAGTATTTGGCTTCGTGGTGTCATCAAGCACTAACTAAACTTTTAGAACCTTAATTGACTCATCTTGGCCATTAGAAGGTAGTGAGATGGCCGGCTTTGGTGCATTAAGGTTGGTTGATACCGATGCTACGCCATTGAGATCTGACTTTTGGGATATTTTCGTCGACCACTTGGTAGTCGATTGAAATAAACGCCTACGAGAAAGATCAATGATGTGAGATTCCTAGAACCCTACTATTATAGGACAGATGAACCAACTCAAACTTTTGGTGGGTAATCATCTATACCTCATGCAAGCCTTAAACCTAGGCTCATTGTGTGAATTGCTTTGTGTGCTAAACATGACATCATGACATCATTCGCATTGCATATCATTTCTAACTATTTCAAGGACCTAGGGATTTATCTTTGCTCGTTTATAGGGATTATGGCTTCTAGAAAGACTATCCGAATCAACTTCATGGGTATACCTTCTCACTCAAAGAATTGGTTTCGTAGATTCCCACCATGCTCGCTCATCAAAAGACATGGTTATCTACTGACTTGGTTACCTCCTTTGAAGAAGATATGATGCATGTCCTCTTCCAGCTTCTTTGATCCAAACACCATTGCTTTATATTCCCGCATTATCGCTAGTTCCCTTTGAAGAGTTCTCTGTTACTGGGGTACCTATTCTTGACCAAATGCCATTCACCGGCCTAGAAAAGGTTCCTAAGTACGAAGACATCGTGATCGCCTTTACATCTTAAGCGCCCAGACATTGAAGCTAATTGGGAAACAAGAAGTGGAGTTAAGGGTTTACTTGCTAAGTTCCTAATAAAGAAAGCCCGAGAATTCCTCAAAGTTATGAGTTTCCATGCATTCGAAGATATTGTGGCCTTGATAATTTATGGTTTGGTTCTGTTCCCTAATTCAGATCAATTCATAGATGTCAATGCCATCAAGTTGTTCCTTACCCGTAATCCAGTGCCTACTTTACTTGGAGACATCCTACATTCTCTCCACACTCGTACTACTAAAAGACAAGGAACTCTCATGTGTTGCATACCGTTACTTTATAGGTGGTTTATTTCGCACCTTCCTCCATCAGTTTTGAAGAACGAGCAAAGGTTGAAGTGGTCTCAAAAACTAATGTCACTCTCTCATTCAGATATCCGTTGGAATCTTTTCTCTCAAAAGGATTTCACATTTATTGAGCGTTGTGGAGAATTCCCTAATGTACCACTCCTTGGTATAAGGGGAGGTATTACTTACAACCCTTCTCTAGCTCTACGTCAGTTTGGTTTTGCTCGAAGAGATGGTCCACATGATATGCTTCTCCAAGATGTTGTGTTCGACTACAACCACGATCTCCGCATTACCGGAAGGTTCATACACGCTGGGGCATGGTAAAGAAGATCGATACCAAGACTTTGGGGCACCAAAACTCCATTCCTTGGGAACCTTACCTAAAATGGGTGCGAGCTCGAGCTCAAAACCTCATGATGCCATTCACTGCTTTACCAAGAATTATGGAACCTGTTGCTATAGGTGACGAACCCTATACTGTTCTCCATCCTGACATGCCTACTGATTTTGAAAACTTGAAGAGATCCTGGATTCAGCTTAAAGAAGAAAGGGATACGTTTGAAGCTCAGTGCTATGCAAGCGAGAAGAAGGTGCTAGAGTTGACAAAGCTACTTCACGAGGAGTGAAACATCAACGCCTACCTCGGCACCAAGAGGAAGCGCCCATGGGAGACTTAGAGCTTTAGGATATTTATGCTTTTCTTTTATTGTCTTGAACTATCTTTTGTACTTAAAAAGAGAAAGAATAAAAAGAGAACTAATAAATGTTTGTTCGTGCTTGTTTAACAAATTTAAATTCCTAAGGTCCTTGAAAACATTGCATTGCATTTGCATAAACATTGCATATCATGGCATAACATCTCATAACATGTACGTTGAAGACTGGTTTTCTCATTTTCTCGCTATTTATTTTAGTAGAAATGGCTCTTGAACACCACAAAGATCTCTAAGCCTCGTAATGCCTGGGCCCAGAGATGTTCACCAGCTTGGTCCAAGGCCAAGAAGATCTAAAAAAGCTCATCAATAGAAAGAAGAGGGTCGTTGGTGTTCTCAACATGGGTAGACGTTACAAGGGTGGTCCTAAAGTGGTCAGCCGGATAGAGCTCTCAGAAGGAAGTGTCAAGACTGAGGGGAGTGTCAAGGGAAATAAAGAAGGCAGCCAGCGTGAGCCTGAAAAAGACTATGATAATGACCAGTACTCTGATGAAGATGATAACTACAAGCAACTTGAAGACCGTCTGAATGCTGTGGAAAACCTGGTGTGGTGATTCCTCCCAAGTTCAAAGTTCCTACCTTCGCCAAATATGATGGCACTTCCTGTCCAAAGCTGCATTTGAAGTCCTATGTTCAGAAGATTAACCCCCACACTGACGACAGAAAGCTGTGGATGCATTATTTTCAAGAGAGTTTGTCCGGAACTCAATTGGAGTGGTACTATAAGCTAGAAAATGATTGTATCCGTACTTGGAGTGACTTAGCAGATGCTTTCTACAGACAGTATGAGTACAATGCTGAATTGACACCCACTCGCATGCAACTACAGATCATGTCTATGGGTTGTGATGAGAAGTTCAAAGAATATGCTCAGAAATGGAGAGACCTAACAGGCAGAGTTCAGCCACCCTTGTCCAATAGGGAGTTGGTTGATATGTTTATGGGAACACTGACAGGCCCATTCTTCAATCATCTAATTGGAAACTCTTCAGCCGGATTCACCGAAATATATCGATGTGAGAGCATATTGAAGTAGGTATCAAAAGTGGAAGATCTGTAGAGACATCTTCAAATGCTGCAAAGAGATCGTTTGGTGGTAAGAAAGAAGCCAATGTTGTGTATGGTCAGAAAAGCCGAGCCAAGACCGACCCTGCTCAATCTGTGGGGGCATTTGTGATCTCCAATCCTACATCAGCACAACCTCAACGAGCCAACGCTGAGCCGTAACGCGCCACGAAGACACTTACGAAGATCAACATGCCATTATCGCAAGCCTTGCAACACATGTTGAAAGTAGAGTGACATTTTGAAGGATCCTCCTCGAGTGTCAACACTTCCTCTCCGAGATACAATCCCAATGCTATGTGCTTACCACTCCAATAGCCTGTGGCACGACAATCGACAACCTGTTGGGCTCAAGAACAAGATTCAAGATATGATGAAGCTAAGCATCGAGTTTGATCCTCCTATTGAGACTCGAATGTGATCAACGCCTATGCCTAACCATGACAAAAGTTCCAATGTTGTTGGTGAAGATACTTACGCCTTCAACATAGATGACTTGACCATTCCTCCGATGACTAAGAAGAATTTGTTGCAAGCTTGTCAATCCAGATGCCCAAAATTGTCGTTGGTGCCCATCCGCTACCGATAGTTGTGCTTGGTCGAGAAGACGGTTCGGCATGATGGATAACCGTGAAATACTATTCCTGAAACCACTTGTGGAGAGTCTGTGTGAAGACATGTCTAAGAAGCTGAAGATCGAAGATGTGAATGAAGTCGTACCGTCTGCTTGGGACACCTTGGGGCAGCCAAGTGGAAAGTATGATTACATGGTGAAGTACACTATTCTCGAGAGCTACAAGATTCCTATTGAAGATGTTAAAGCGACCGGATGGGGTGACGATTTCCCAGAAGACTATGCTGATGTTAACACTATAAGAATTTCCTTTCCTGATCATGTGCCTAGAGTGGCACCTCTCATCATTACTTCTCCTAGACCAGCTCCATATTCCTCCGACAAAGCTATTCCTTGGAATTATGGAGTCGATGTTTACTATCATGGCCAAGCAAGACCTCCGACCATTGAGGATCTTACATTGAAGCTACCATTCCGACATTGACAACATCACCGGATCAAGTAAGGTGACCAACCGAAAGAGTATTCTCTCCAGATATCTCCTCCAAAAGACATCATGACTCCAACTCCAGCATTCCCTATTCACCACTCCCGAGGCGCGAGGAAAGAACCTGACTTATCCCCCTCAAGTTGTCAAGACACCTCCAAATGAGAAATGGAGGAAATCAAGATTATCAAGAAGAGTGACTACAATGTTGTGGAACAGTTGGGACAGACCGCCCAAGATCTCCATGCTTGCTCGCTTCTTGTGCTCGAGGCTCATGTTAATGCCTTGGTGAAGTTTCAAGAATGCTCACGCATCAAGAGACACTACACGATCAATTTGAAGTTTGTATTGCTAGCCTCGGCCGCCAACAATGCTTAGGCTTCTCGATGTCGATTTGACTCACGAAAGAAACACAACAAAGCCTTGCACATCTCGCTTGAATGGGCGTTACATTATCTCATGTTTTGGTGGATACCGGCTCGCCTCGAATATCCCATCAAGACCGCTGATCGACTTGATGTTGAAGGATTGGTTCTCAAACCCCTGACATTATTGTGAGAGCTTTTGATGGTTCTAAGCGAACAATACTTGAGAGCTCATTCGTCACAAAGTCGGTTCCCACTTTGACTCCACTTTGTTATGGACATCCGTCCACTTCTTGCCTACTGGACGCCTTGATACATGGGGCGTGCAAGCTACTCTACCTTGCATCGGTCAAGTACCCAAAGGAAAGGGAAGGTTGTTACAGATGTGGTGAGGAGGAATACATGGTCACTCATCTACAATCATTCTGATATCTCGAGATGGAGGGTGAATTCTTCGAAACTCCCTGTCAAGCTTTTGAAACAATACCCAGAGTCATGCCTACTGACTCTCCTGTCACTCCTGAAGCTACACAAGTTCCGCCTAGGATGGTCTCACAAAGATGCCTGTCATTGAAGAAGGAGGTAGTGCTATTTGGGGTCAGCTCCCTGATCTTCCTTTCAAATATGACAAGACTGGTTTAGGCTTCACCGTCAGAGGTCAGAAGATGATACGCCACGAACGTGCTGGCCAACTTCCTTTCCACATCAGCAAAGATGGAGTTCATGTTATAGAAGACGACGACAACGATTTCGACATCAGCAAATGGATCTTCCAAACTCCCATCAACAGACTCAGCAATTGGAAGACTGAAGACGACATACCAATCTCCTTTAGACAGGAGTAATTGCTCCTGTTTTTGTTTCGCTTTTCGTATTTTCTATGTTTTGAACAATAAACTCTGAAGCCTAGTGCCTTGCCTGGGGCATCATGGCTCGTTTGTGAGGGTTATCATCTGTCATTTGCATATTTTCATTCAATAAAATCGCTGGACTTTTGCATTTAATTGTTGCTTTCTTTTACTTTATCACCCCTTCAAAAAGCTATGTGTTTCTTACACACACCCACGTGATACAAGTAATCACTCAATCGTTGATAACAACTATGCTATTGCTAAATATGACTTCGATAATCCGATCTACCAAGCCGAAGACGAAGGTGAGGAAGATTGTGAAGTGCCAGGAGAACTTGTCAGACTGCTACAGCAAGAAGATCAAGTTATACAGCCACATGAAGAGCAAGTTGAGGTTGTGAATTTGGGTACTGATGAAGATAGAAAAGAGATCAAGATAGAGCGGGTCTTGAGAATGTGTTAAAGAAAGGTTGGTTCGGATGCTACGAGACTATATTGAGGTTTTTGCTTGGTCATACGAAGACATGCCGGGTTTAGACATTGATATTGTGGTACATCTTATCGATAAAAGAAGGTTTTCCCAAAGGAAATGAAGGTCTGCCGATGCGCCCGAGATGTCGAGAAAATCAAAGCCAAGTCATGAAAAGCTTCAACACCTTCTTAGTCATACTTCCTATCCACAATGGGTTAATGTGGTGCCCGTGCCTAAGAAGGATGGTAAAGTACGAATGATCAGAGATTACGTAGATCCGAGCAAAGCAAGTCCAAAGACGATTTTCCACTTCCTCATATTGATGTTCGTTGACAACACCGCCAAAGATAAGGTTTCTCCTTCATGGATGGTTTCTCGGTTACAATTAGATCAAAATGGCTCCTCAAGACATGGAGAAGACTACTTTGTTACATGGGGCACTTTTCGCTACAAGGTTATGCCGCTCGATCAAGAACGCGGGCGCCACTTATCAGCGTGCCATGGTGACATTATTTCATGACATGATTCATCACGAGATAGAGGTCTACGTCGATGACATGATAGCTCGGTCACAGACTGAGGAAGAACATCTTGATCATCTACAGAAACTGTTTGATAGGTTGAAGAAGTATAGACTAAGATTCAACCCTAACAAGTGCACCTTTGGAGTCCGATCCGGTAAACTCCTAGGGTTTGTCGTCAGTGGAAAAGGTATTGAAGTTGACCCCGCCAAGGTTAAAGCTATTCAAGAAATGCCAGCTCCCCGTACCGAGAAGGAAGTCAGAGGTTTCTTGGGCCAATTGAACTACATTGCCAGATTCATTGCACATCTAACTGCTACTTGTGAGCCAATCTTCAAGTTACTGAAGAAAGATCAAGTAGTGGAATGGAACGACGATTGTCGATCGCTTTGAAAAATCAAGGAGTACCTACAAAATCCTCCTATCCCGATTCAAGGAAGACCTCTTATCATGTACTTGACGTTGTTAGAGAACCCATGGGGGTGTGTTGGGGCAACATGACGAGTCCGGTCGAAAAGAGTCCTCAATATCGCCTTGGTGAATCTCAATAAGAGTTTCCAATCAGATGATTGAGGAATGGGCCTGTCAGTGTTCCCATAAACATATCAACCAACTCCCTATTGGACAAAGGTGGTTGAACTTTGCCTGCTAGATCTCTCCATTTCTGAGCATACTCTTTGAACTTCTCATCACGACCCATAGACATGCTCTATAGTTGCATGCGAGTGGGTGCCAATTCAACATTGTACTCATATTGCTTGTAGAAATCATCTGCTAAGTTACTCCAGGTACGGATATGGTCACTCTCTAGATGATAATACCACTCCAATTGAGTTCCGGACAAACTCTCTTGGAAATAATGAATCCACAACTTTCTGTCATCAGTGTGGGGGTTGATCTTCTGAACATAGGACTTCAAATGCAGTTTTGGACAAGAAATGCCATCATACTTGGCAAAAGTAGGAACCTTGAATTTGTGAGGAATCACCACACCAGGAACAAGACTCAGATCATCAAAATTCAGCCCTGACATCTTCAGATTTTCCACAGCATTCAGACGATCTTCAAGTTGCTTGTATTTGTCATCCTCATAAGAGTACTGATCATTCTCATAGTCTTCTTCATTCTTCTCAGGATCACATTGGTCTTCTTCGTTTCCCTTGACACTTCCCTCAGTTTTGACACTCCCTTCTGAGAACTATATCCGGCTGACCACCTTAGGACCCCCTTTGTGACGTCTTCCCATGTTGAGAACACCAATGACCTTCTTCTTTTTGTTGATGAGCTTCTTCAGATCTTCTTGGCCTTGGACCAAGCTGGTGAACATCTCCTGGAACTGAGCATTCTGAGCCTGGAGATCTTTGACAGTCTGTTCAAGAGCCATTTCTGCTAAAATAAATAGCGAGAAAATGAGAAAACCGATCTTCAATGTACCTGTTATGAGATGTTATGCCATGATATGCAATGTTTATGCAAATGCAATGCAATGTTTTCAAGGACCTTAGGAATTTAAATTTGTTAAACAAACAGGAACAAACATTTATTAGTTCTCTTTTTATTCTTTTTCTTTTTAAGTACAAAAGATAATTCAGAAAAATAAAAGAACAAAAATCCTAAAGCTCTAGGTCTCCCATGGGAGCTTCCTCTTGGTGCCGAGGTAGGCGTTGATGTTTCGCTCCTCGTGAAGTAGCTTGGTCAACTCTAGTACCTTCTTCTCGCTTGCATAGCACTGAGATTCGAATGTATCCCTTTCTTCTTTAAGTTGAATCCAGGATCTCTTCAAGTCTTCAAAATCAAGTAGGCATGTCAGGATGGAGAACAGTATAGGATTCGTCACCTATAGCAACAGGTTCCATGATTACTGGTAACACGGGTGTAAATGGCATCATGAGGTTTTGAGCTCGAGCTCGCACCCATTTGAGGTAAGGTTCCCAAGGAATGGAGTTTTGGTGCCCCAAAGTCTTGGTATCAGTCTTCTTTACCATGCCCCAAGCGTGTGTATGAACCTTCATCGGTAATTCTGGAGATCGTGGTTGTAGTCAAACACAATATCTTGGAGAAGCATATCATGAGGACCATTTCTTCGAGCATAACCAAACTGACGTAGAGCTAGAGAAGGGTTGTAAGTAATACCTCCCCTTATACCAATTAGTGGTACATTAACGAATTCTCCACAACGCTCAATGAATGTGAAGTCCTTTTGAGAGAAAAGACACCAACGGATATCTGAATGAGAGAGTGACATTAGCCTTTGAGACCACTTCAACCTTTGCTCGTTCTTCAAAACTGATGCAGGAAGGTGCGAAATAAACCACCTGGAAAGTAACGGTATGCAACACATTAGAGTTCCTTGTCTTTTGATAGTATGAGTGTGGAGAGAATGTAGGATGTCTCCAAGTAAAGTAGGCACTGGATTGCGAGTAAGCAATATCTTGATGGCGTTGACATCTATGAATTGATCCGAGTTAGGAAATAGAACCAAACCATAGATTAGCAAGGCCACAACGTCTTCAAATGCATGGAAACTCATAGCTTTGAGGAATTCTCAGGCTTTCTTTGTTAGGAACTTAGCTAGTAGACCCTTAACTCCACTTCTGGTTTCCCAATTGGCTTCAATGTCTGACCGCTTTAGATGTAATGCTGATGCGATGTCTTCATACTTAGGAGCCTTTTCTGGACCGGTGAATGGCATATGATCAAGAATAGGTATCCCAAGTAGCTTAGAGAACTCTTCCAAGGTAGGAACCAACTGATAATCTAGGAATGTAAAGCAATGGTGTTTTGGATCGAAGAACTGGAATAGGACGTGCATCATATCTTCTTCAAAACCGGAGATAACCAAGTCAAGCAGATAACCATGTCTTTTGACAAACTGAGCATGATTGGGAATTTCTGAAACCAATTCTTTGAGCTGAGAAGGTATACCCATGTAGTTGATTCGGATAGTCTTTCTAGAAGCCATAATCCCTACAAAACAGAGCAAAGATAAATCCCTAGGTCCTTGAAATAGTTAGAAATGATAGGCAATGATATGATATCATGATGTCATGTTTAGCAAGCACAAACAAAACACACAATAGCCCTAGGTTTAAGGCTTGCATGAGGTATAGGTGTCTACCCTACCAAAGTTTGAGTGGGTTCATCCTGTCCTATAATAGTAACCGGGTTCTAGGAATCTCACATCATTGATCTTTCTCCTAGGCTTCATTTCAATACGACTACCAAGTGGTCGACCGAAAACATCCCAAAAGTCTGATCTTAATGAGTGTAGCATCGAGTATTAGCCAACCTTAGTCTGCACCAAAGTCGGCCATCTCACTACCTTATAATGGCCAAGATGGGTCAATTAAGGTTCTAAAAGTTGAGTTAGTGTTGATGACACCACGCAGAAGGCAAATACTATCCTCAACTTGGAAATGAAGAGTATCAGGACATCCAAAGTGTCACACTAACGTAGCCCTCATGTTGACCGTTTCGGTATACGCCTAACGGTCGCGACGATCTATTGCTACTTACCTAAAGGAAACCTGGATCCGGGTGTAGGATCCCCCACAAGTATAGTACCCAAGCAACCCTTAAAGATAAAGCAAGCAAGTCAAGCAGAAAGCAGTAAAGATGATCTAAAAATCCCTAAGGAATTCTCTCTTTAGGGTGTCTCCCCGGCAGAGTCGCCAGTTCTGTAATACGGTGAACTGATTTTGAGATTTTGTTTTGCTTTTTATCGCAAATGTGCGGATAGTAAGAGTCACCACCGACTTTTCTTTTATCCAATTAAGGGAAGGTGAAAAGAACAGGAAAAGACCTTTGTTAGATTCTGAGTAAGGGAGAAGGTTATGAAAAGGGAAGGTATTAGCACCCTTTTCCATCCGTAGTTATCTACGGGCTCTTAGTTGCTCTTAGATCATTTAAAAAAGTGCTTTATGTGTGTTTGACAAAAATGTTTTGAAAAGGCATTTCGCTTTGACTTTATAATGATTCATGTAGGAATGTATACAAAGTGTTCGGAAATGTTTCGTTTTGAAAAGAGTTTGAACTTTGACAAAAGTGTGTGGTGTAAAAGTATTTTGTTTGAGCAAGCAACTAAAAGTCTTATTACCTACTCGTAATGGTCGCTGTTGTTTTACGCCCTTTAGGATAGTGCTATCCATACCATTAGTTGGTAGGTAACCCTATTCTGGATGTAAAAGGGACGCTCAAGGGACATCGGATGGTCGAAGGCAACTGTGAGGAGTACCCTAGTACATTCAAGAGACGATCATCACTTTTTCGTAGGCAACAATCGAGGGACGAGATCATGTATTCGTAGGCTACATCGTGGGTCTATGATCTTTGTATCGAAGGGACTATGATGATATATTCGAGGCAACCTAGGATACCTCACGCTCGAGGGACTTGACCATTTAATCGAAAGGCAACGAGAGAGAATTACCCTAAGCGGTGCATGTGTGAAAAGAGTGAGTTAAATTCAGATATGTTATCTTGCAATTAGAAGTGATCTATGTCCGTTTTTATCTTTCCATACACGCCTAATTACTAGCAATTTATAGGATGCGGAAAATAATTTGCGGAAAGTAAAGTGCGGAAAAATAAAGTCCTACGCTATTACATGGCTTTGGGGCAGTTACATAATAGGAGTGCGGAAATTAAAAGTCCTAATTAGTCTATTACATCCCATAGGCAGTTACATAATATTGAAATGAAAAGCGAGAAAAATCGTCCGAAACGTTACAAACTCGAAGCGTATACATAATCTAAAATACGAAAATTGCATAAGAGAAAAAATGTGAGTAAAAATATGATTTTTGAATGAGGAAAAATATTTTAGATTAGTGATGACAATAAGATGATAAGATAATTTTTTGGTAATTTTCTGAATCGATTTCGATAATTAAAAGCAATTAAAAGTCAATTTAATGGTTAATTAGCAATTAATTAAAATATGCATGCAAAAATATTAATTTTAATGTCAAAAATTAAATAAACATTTTTCTGATTAAAATGCAAAAGGAAAATATTTTTGGTGATTTTTAAATGCATGAGAAAAATATTTGAAGATAAATTAAATTGAAAGGAAAATATTAAGAAAAAATAAGAAATAGAAAAAGTTAGTTTTCAGGGAGTAAAAATATATTGCTGGAGCCAGGATTCAAACTCACACCCTCTGCAGAAATTACTCAACACGTTGCCAACTGAGCTAGGCTGCCTTGGTGTATTGAATCTGGAAACAATGGTTTAAAAGGGAAAACGTGTCATAATTATACAATTCAAACACAGTCAACACGCGTGGACCCCAGTTGTATGGATGGACGAATCAGAACGAATCAGAACGCATGGAAGAGCCACGCAAGCCTCGCCGGTCTCCGATCCAGTCAACGACGCCGGAGCCCTAGCTCCGGTCGTCTTCTCCGACGAGTCCAAACTTCAAACCTGCAAAATACGCAAAATAAAAGACAAAGAGGGAGCCTACCCCCCTAAATCGAGGGCTACGAACACGATGGTGGTGTCCGTTTGCCCTGAAAATCCCTGTATCAGCCGGTTCGAATCAAACAGTTCCAAATGCCCTCACAATGGTGGTTTGTGTTTTCTACGTCTAAGCTCACATGAGATGCATCATTCATGATCTAATGAATGTCCTGAATCCATACAATCAAAAGAAAACAGTTAATAACGCATGGATTATAGAAATCGAAATCAAGCAAAATACCAAATCGGAGTGAGCTATGTAGCACAATCTGGGATGATTTGACTTTGTGTAAAGGCTGGGAACGGTTGTTGGGATGTCCAGGAACACAAATGAGTGCTTGAAACAACTTGAAACTTGCTGAAAATCCAAAATCGAAATTGCCAACTTTGTGAAAAAATTTGGAATTTTAGGGTTGCTTCAAGATGCTAGGGTTTCCTCCTTTGGTCTTGTGAATGCAATAGGTATTTATAAGGCAATAGTTTGAAGCAAAAAGAAAGAAAAAAGATATGCTCTTGAATGCAAAATAATTTCTCTTTCAAATCAAATCAAATCTTTTCAAAATTTGATTTTTCCTTCCTTGCATGAGCTAGCACGAATTTGGCAAGTTGTGTGGGCTTCCTTGGTCCTCAAGCTTGATAAAAAACCAACCCAACTTAAATTATACCTTGTTTTCATATTTTATTTAATTTAAATTTGAATTAAATGCTTTTAAATTCAAAAATAAATCAAAAAAATAGAAAGTGGTCGTGGCAAGGCATCAAGTGGTCTTAAATAATATTATGATCAAGTTTGGATCATAAAATTATAGGCCCATTTAGAAAAAATTGGATTTTGTCAGATATCTCTCTTTGTGCAATTCTTCAAAAATGCCCAACTTGTGCAAGGTGTATTTTGCTCAATTTTTAACATTTTTTAGTGTTCTTGGACTTTTTAGAAAGCTCTAGATGTCCTCTGATAAAGTAGAGAAAGTTATGATCAGTCAAAGTTCAGTTGACTTTTCTCTAGAAAACCCTAATTTGGAAAGTTTGACTTTTGATCAAATCTTGAGTTTTCTTGATGAATCATGATCAACCCTTGATCAAATGATGAATTTTACTTCAAAATATGGATGTTGACCAAAAATCATGAAGTTTGACTGTATGTTGACCACAGTTGACTTTTTGTCCAATACAACTGATTTTCAACCATCTGAGCAATTATTTGAGGAAACTTGACTTGTAGGGCTTGAAACTTGTCATGGAGATTCTTTGAAGCATATGAGGAGGCATGATGACCATTGGAGATGTTGGAAGTCCATTTTGATCTGAGAATTGCCAAACCCTAGTTTGGGTTGATTGTCTAGGAGAGGGTTTGTCTGACCAACCCTTGAGGAATCCTTGAGTATGGATATGTGAAATGTATTGAGGAGTAGGAGGGCAAATTTTGGGATATGACAAAGGTCGAGGATTAACACCCGAAACAAGATAGGGAACCCAATCTGAAAGACCATACCAATCTTTTCCAAATGGAAGGTCAAGGATTAATACCCGAAACAAGACGGGGAACCCAATCTAAAAGACCATACCAATCTTTTCCAAATGGAAGGTCCAGGATTAATACCCGAAACAAGACGGGGAACCCTATCTAAAAGACCATACAAGTTGTCTTCCGACAGCAGGCATTGGATCAACACCCAAAGCAAGACGGGAAAGCTATCCATATTCTGCCAAATATCTACCCTAGAATAGCCAGGACGAAGGTTTATTCTAACTCTCTCTTATTATCAACAGCAACTACAGAGTCTGGCGTTCGACTCAGTTTCCCTAGATGGCATCTTTAAGCCCATCTCCGACTATTTTTCGATATCTCTCTACCTTCAGAATGCTGCATATTTGGTTAAAAAACCAACACGAACCATTAGCTTCATTCATAGACAAACCTACAGGGTCTAACGAACGGCTCATTCCCCAGCATCGTTCTCTCCTGATGGCATCTTAAGCCCAGGGCCAACTTTCATACCCTAAAATTTTCCCTCTTACTTCTCAAGACATTTCACATATCCATACTCAAGGATTTCACAAGGGTCGATCAGACAAACCCTCTCCTAAGTAGTTAACCCAAACTAGGGTTTTTCCATTCTCAAATCAAGGTGGGCTTCTAACACTTCAAGTGGTCATCATGCCTCATCATATGCTTCAAACAATCTCCATGTCAAGTTTCAAGCCTTACAAGTCAAGTTTCCTCAAACAATTGCTCAGATGGTTGAAAATCAGTTATATTGGACAAAAAGTCAATTGTGGTCAACATACAGTCAAACTTCATAATTTTTGGTTAACATCAATATTTTGAAGTGATATTCATCATTTGATCAAGGGTTGATCATGATTCATCAAGAAAAGTCAAGAATTGATCAAAAGTCAAAGTTTCTAAATTGGGCTTTCTCAAACAAAAGTCAACAGAACTTTGACTAGGCATAACTTTCACATACTTTATCAAAAAAATTTCCACCACAGCTCATTTTTAAGAGAATTCAATTCTCTACAACTTCATGTCTCACAAGCTTGGGCAGAAAATGCTTCATTTGGAAGTTATGGATCAAAATATTATAGGTCCTTTTAAAAGTCAACAAAAAAGTCAACTATTTGTAAAGAAGTGTTAATGAGCATGGAAACTCCAATGAAGATGAAACCAAAGAGGCAGTTTAGAGGACATCTTGAGCTTTCTAAAAATTCCAAGAACACCCAAAAATGATATAAAAATTGAGCAAGTAACACCTTGCACAAGTTGAGCATTTTTGAGGAGGTGCACAAAGAGAAATACTTGACAAAACCAAAATTTTTGCAAATGGGCCTAACTTTTCTTGATTCAAACATGTTCCTTAGCTGAATTGGAACCTCTAAGCCCAAGGCCACGAATTTATCTTTTATTTTTTATTTATTTTGGATTTTTAATCATTTAAAAGCCAATTTAATTAAAATAAAAGATAGAAAATCAAAAATTAATTGCAAGGTGGATTTTCTCTCATACTTGAGGACCAAGCAAGCCATACAAGCTGTCAATTTCGAAATTGCATTGATTAGAAAAGGAATTGAATGAGATTTGATCAAAAAAGGCAATATTTGGTTTCATTCCAAATCAAATATTTTCTCATTGATTGGCATATAATTTCTTCATAATTCTTGACCTAATTCATTCTACTATAAGTACATGATGCATCCACAAGCACAAGGGACGAATTTCTGGCCTCAAAGAACCCTACCAAGCATCAAAAAATCCGTGTGATACAAGGAAGTGGCAGCCAGGTTTTCAGTCTAATTCAATCAATTCTAAGCATTCCAACACATTCCTGGAGGTCCTCTGATCGTTTCCAGATACTCACAAGCAAGCAAAGCGTGCAGACTCACAAAATCAAACTCACGATTTTCACACTTTTCTCTTAAAATCGATTTCTGTTTTTCATGTATATTTAACATGTTTTGATTGTTTGTTTGTGTTTAGAATAAGTTTCGAAGCTATCTGGATTGTTTAATTGAATCTTAGATGCAGGAATCGTGATATGCCATGGTTAGGGTTTCTGACCTTTGAATTAGGATCCTTTGATTCAGGCAAAATTGGACCAAATTGAGGGCACCATCATACTGAGAACAAAGTTTCCAATCGAACCATGGCCTTACCTTTAATTTATATTCTGTTTTCTAAGATTTTGAATGTTGTAGGACTTGTAGCTATGGAAAAAGCCGTCACTAAAGGCTTTTGCTACGAACAGCAACCGTAGGTAAAATCCTGGTTCAAAAACAAAGAAGACGACCCCCTGCGCGCGTGATTTCAGTTTTGAATATTTTAAAATTTTGTTTTATTATTTAATAATTCTATTTCGTTTTACTAACACGATATGCAGCTTGGTTCAGTGGTAAGGCAGCACACGTGTGGGAAGAAGGTCCCTGGTTCGAACCTTGGCTGCCACAAATCTTTTTTAACACTTTGCAAAACTAACATAATTTTCTTATTTTCACATTATTTTCCTCTTATTTTAATTTCTTTTCAAACAATTTTCTAACACATCAAAAATCACCAAAAAATAATTTCCTTTTGCATTTAGGATAGAAAAATGTTTATTTAATTTTTGGCATAAAAATTAATATTTTTGCATGCATATTTTAATTAATCATTAATTAACCATAAAATTGACTTTTAATTACTTTTCCTTATTAAAATCAATCCAGAAAATTCCCAAAAAATTATTTTATCATCTAATTAGGATTACTAACCTAAAAACTTTTTCCATACTCAAAAATCTTTTTTTTTACTAACATATTTCCTCTTATGTGAATTCTTTTCTTTTCTGATTATTATGTATCTGCTTCCAGGTTGTAATAGTTAGGATTAACTTTCTCGCATTTCTTTTTTCCAATATTATGTAACTGCTCATGGGATGTAATAGTTTTAATTAGGGTTTACTTTCCGCACTCCTATATTATGTAACTACCCCAAAGCCATGTAATAGCGTAGGATTTACTTTCCGCACTTTACTTTCCGCAATTTACTTTCCGCACCCATATAAACTGCTAGTAACTAGGCGTGTATGGCAAGATAAAAACGAATATAGATCACTTATAATTTCAAGATAAAATTATCTGAATCCAACACACTCTCTTCACCACGCACCCCCTAGAGTATTCTCTCTCGTTGCCTTTCGAATAAATGGTCAAGTCCCTCGAACGTAGAGGTATCCTAGCACCGTTGCCTACGTACGAAATATATCATCATAGTCTTTTCGAATTAAAGATCATAGTCCCTCGACGTGGCCTACGAATACATGATCTCGTCCCTCTCGATTGTTGCCTACGAAAAGTGATGATCGTCCCTTCGAATGTGCTAGGATACTCCTACAAGTTGCCTTCTATGACCATCCGATGTCCCTTCGAATGTCCCTCTTACATCCAATGAATAGGGTTACCTACCAACTAATAGTATGGATAGCACTATTCTAAAGGAAAGTAAAATAACACGGAAACGACCGTTCTGAGTAGGTAATAAGACTTTTAGTTGCTTGCTCTATCAAAATACTTTTCACACCTCACACTTTTGTCAAAGTTAAAACACTTTTCAAAAACGAAACATTTCCAAACACTTCGTATACATTCCAGCATGAATCATTACGAAGTCAAAGCAAAATGCCTTTTCAAAACATTTTTCAAATAAACACACAGAAAGCAATTTTAAAGTGAGCTAAAGCAACTAATAGCCCGTAGATAACTACGGATGGAAAGGGGTGCTAATACCTTCCCTTTTCATAACCTTCTCCCTTACTCAGAATCTAACGAAGTTCTTTTTCTGTTCTTTTCACTTTCCTTTAATTGGATAAAAGAAAAGTCGGTGGCAACTCTTGTTATCCGCAACATTTGCGATCAAAAGCAAAACAATCCAAAGTCAGTTCTTCCACCGTATTACAGCTACCTTATACTTCTGGGAAGGATCCACCAACACTTTTCATACAAAGTGTGGCATGATAACCCCTACATTACTGGATGTGGCTGCTTTAACAGGCGTAAAGCCTGTTGGAACCATTTTCAACCATACCGACCACGAGCCAATTCCCATCAAATACGATGTTGGCGAATCCAGACATCCAACCTACACCAACTTCATCAACCACAATCACAGCGATATTGAGGAAATCTCTGATGAGGAGCATGTCGCTTTTTTGACTCTCTGGCTATCTCGCTTCGTGTTTTGTTTGAGGTCGATGCATATAGCCAAACAATTCGCCCATTTGGCCGCTCCATTGCATAGGGGCGAAAATGTTGCTTTAGGCCAATTAATGTTGGCCTCTTTATACGCCTTTATGACCGACGTGGTCAATCAAATAAAGAGTTTCGACCCCAATAATCCAAAGAAGAAAAATGTACTGGTCCATGGTCCCTTCTGGCTCTTGCAACCGTGGCTAAATGCCACTTTTTCTGAAGATGTGAAGCCTTTTCGATGTAAGTTTCAATTTCTCAAGATGAGTGGGCCCGTGGCCATGTTACTTGCCCTTGACCCCTATAGACAAGACTTCTCCAAATGACGAAGTCTTCAAGATGCTTTTTGACATCATGCTGACGCGGGAAGATTTCACACCTTCGATGGCTCCATTCGCTGATGGTAAGAGGGCCATCAGGCTTCATCGAATCTTTTCCCCGTCAAGCAAGACATCAAAAGATCTTTGGTCTTTTGAGACGTCGACCCCCCAGTTTCTCACATTCGCCATCACTCACATGAGCCCTTGCTTAACAGCTTACGAACCCAACTCGGTGGCTAGACAGTTTGGGCTCTGTCAGATTGTGCCTAGGTCATTCTATCCGTCCCATGAATTACTTATTGATGTTCTAGATGACCGAAGCTGGGATGTAATCAAGGAGACTGTTGACACCATATGGGCTCGTCGAGCCAAGCTTACATTCACTCCATTTAAACCAGCATTCTTCTGCACCCAAGAGTTTAAAACTTGGTGGCAGTCGTATCTTGTTACGTTTGTGAATGATGTTGTTGGCAAGATGAATGAGCTAACTGTTGCTTTCAATACTTTTCAGGGGAAGACAACAAAATGTAAGGCAGTTCACATCAGAGAAATTCAAGCTTTCCAGAATTTTTTAGAGTGGTGTACTTGCCAAACAATCTTCGTCGAACCATCCATGACGTGGACCAAGAGCTAAAGGAGAAGATAACTGGGAGGATTCCTCACCTCAACATCCCCAGTTACGCGAAAGACAAATATCTTTACGCACTTCACTTTGGAAAAATCAAATTTCCTCCTTTGCCGACTAGCCCTTTGGCCCTGGCTTTTCGACCGCCTATCCTAGATTGGTGGAATAGCTCTTGGTCGAACATGCAAAATGCTTACAAAAAGAGAGCCGACAGGGTGGTTCCGACGAAGCATTGGTTGCATGACTACCCAGGCTTTCTTCATATCGACCTTGAATATGTGAGAGAGCTTGTCGTAGTACCCAAGGGTAACCACCTCTTGAATGTTTTGTTTCCTTTCACAGTTTGGCTTACATCTTTATTTGACTTAGCTTCTTTTCTAGCTGTACCTCTGCCACAGGTAGTTGCTCATAGGCAAAAACCTGCTGCTATTAAAATCCAAGGAGGGCCATCGACCGAACCTGTCAAAACCAGCACCAAAGGAGGCCCCTCATAGTCCAAGGTATGTTTTACTCAGACCTATGTTCACGTATTTCTTATTCAACACCCCACTTATATTTGATGCCTTGCAGTTCACACTCATTCATACCCTCTCTGATGAAGAACCAATTTCTGCTTCTATCAAGAAGGATGATTCTTCTGTAAGTGTGAACGTCTATGCTTCGACATCTTGTATTTTACCAATCAACTAACGTCTCTATTTCTCTTGTAGCAGAGTCGAAAACGCTCAGCGGATTTGGCTGCTCCCTCTACCATATCCAAAAGGTCCAAGAAGGACAAAAAGTCTCACCACGGTGGGAGAACTGAGGTAAACATGTTATTACTTTTGACTGCTTTGATGAAAGATTAAGATTTCTCTTCTGATATATTCTTTGTTTCTACAGCCATCACCTGATGCTCAGTCTCCCCACTCCTGAAAATCCAAAGACCACAAAAAGAGGCATGCGTCTTTGCCTGAGGAAAAGGCAATAAAGAAGAAAAATAAAGCCCCAACGGCCGAAGACTCGGGAGTGAAGGTTGATAAGAAGGTGGAGCCGACAATGGTCGATAATCAACCACTCAACATAAGACGGCGAGGTAAAGTGCTCCTAACTACTTGTCACGACACTGCCTTACTTTCACATGTTGATAGTAGTATCATAATCAATACAGCCATTGTCACTCCCGACCCTACGCTTGTGCCTGAAGTCAATAAAGAAACAGCGAAAGACGCTGCTAATGCTTCTGTTGGAGGAAACGAAACAAGAATCCCCTCACCACCACCACAAGTATTTATCGTATCCTCTAAGGTGTTTTAACTTACTGAATTATACCTGTCTGATGTTTATACTTTTTCTAGGTCGAAGCTTCTGAACAACGCCGTGGACTACACACCTCTTTCGTAAGCTCTTCACCTCAGCACCAACAGGATCCCAACATGGCCGCTGGTGAGTTTGTTGAACTCGCTACTTGGGCTTCTCTTAGTGACTCTGATTCAATCACTACTCCTGCCAGGCATGAAGATTATTGTTTGACTAGCTCTGACTCTAGTCTTTCAGATTCACTGGAGGATTCAGAGGTTCCTCAAATTGTCACCGCGCCGCTCCAGATTCAGAGTCTTTCTGAGAGGGATAATTTAGTTGGCCCCTCTGGAGCGAAGGATGTTTCGGCCGACATGGATGTAGATGATGTCGATGTCGTTTTGGCAAGATTGGATCAATTCGTAAATCGGTATGTTTCTTCTTCAGATTCTGACCACTCCTAGGTCTATGGTGACAAGCTGGGACCTGAAGCCACTAAAGTCAAGAAACTGATCGACACCATTCGTACCTATGCTTTTAATCCTGACTTGCCTCATTTGCTGCGTGAGGATTCAGCCATTGGACTTGAGCTTCTAGATGCTATCGCTCAGTTAAAGGGTCTTGATATTTCTGAATTCTCCAAGCTTATGATAGCAGCATTTGAAAACATCCTTTCTCCCCTGCTGGCAAACATCACTCAAACGAAGGAGGTTGAACAGTTGGTTGACACCAAACAAGCGACGGTGAAGAGGAACGTGGAAATGGTGAAGAAGACCAAGGCGGTGGTCGAAGGGTTAAAGGCTCGCATTAATCACAGACGGCAAGAGCAAGGTCCTAAAAGGAAAAGAGCTGCTGAAATTCGCAGTCGAATTGTCGAGTTGACGAAGGAATTGGAAGCAGTAAACGCAGAGTTGGAGCTTGTTGTAAAACAAGATAAAGAACTTGACCAGGCTAACATTCCTGATCAAAACGAAATGCTCTAATTTACTAAAGATGCCCTTATCGTCAATACTTCCACAACTCGAGTCGAAGAGGAGTTGCACACTCTTAGGATCAGAGTTGATGGGCTAAGTAATATTGTTGCTCACCTCGAGAGTGATTTGGGCAGCTTCCAAAGAAAATTTGGCAACTTTTGATTAATGTGACCGTTTGATGTATTTGTTTTGTGGTTCCTCTACTTTTGTAATATGAATTCTCACAATTTTATAAAATACCATTTCTTTTGGCATTCTTGTTTTATAATTTTGTACAATTAATATGTTGGCTCTGTTATTACTATGTTCCAGCTCTTTTCGACACACATTCTTTACGTGGTCGTAATTGAGATTTCTTGAAGAATGGGTTTATATTTCTTCAAGTATTTGCCATTCACCCTCAGAATACGTTGATCTGGGGCCAATTCTTCCAGTTCATATGCGTTATTGGAAAAAACTTGGATTACTTTGAACGGTATTTCCCAATTAGGGGACCATTTCCCTAACACCCTATCGTTTCTGTCCATAGGCAATATTACTTTCCAAACTAAATCATCAACATGAAATACTTTGTCCTTTACCTTTTTATTATAGGCTTTAGCCACTCTATCTTTTTGCCTCCTCAAGGCGTCAAGGGCCAACATCCTTTCTTCATCCAAATCGATCAACTCATCAGTCATCATATTCCAATAATCTTCAGATGGTATTTCATGTTGTCGTTGAATCCTTACAAATTGAACATGTATTTCTACTGGCAAAACAACATCGTATCCATATGCCAGTCGAAATGGGGTTGCCCCCGTTGCCTCTTTAGGAGACGTTCTACATGCCCACAGAGCTTGATCTAGCATTTGGTGCCAATTTCTTGGCTTTTTACCCACATGCTTCTTGATCAGACCAATTATTACTTTATTGGCAGCTTCGACTTGGCCATTTGCTTGAGCGTAATAAGGGGTAGAAGTCAATAGTTTTGTTCCAACTTCCTTCGTAAATTCTTGCATTTTCTGCCCCGTGAACATTGTATCTTGGTCGGTTGTGATCGTCTCAGGAATTCCAAACCGACACATAATATGATTTTGTATAAAATCAATCGCAGCTTCTTGGTCAACATTTTTTAAAGCTACGGCCTCGACCCATTTGGTGAAATAATCAATACCGACCAAAATGTACCTCTGCTGTTTAGGTGATGCTGGTTTTATTTCCCCAATCACATCCAGGGCCCATCCTCTAAATGAACACGGTTTTACAATGGCATGCAATTCGCTTGCTGGCACGTGCTGGATGCCCCTGTGCATTTGGCATTCTTGGCATCCTCTAGCGAATTCGATACAATCTTTCAACATTGAGGGCCAATAAACACCTGTTCGCATCAACAACCATTTCATCTTTTGTCCATCTTGGTGTACACCGCATGCTCCACTGTGCACACTCGACACTGCTACATATGCCTCACTTTCTCCTAGGCACTTAAGTAATACCCCTTCGACAGTTTTCTTGAATAATTCATTTTCGATCAAAACAAAACTCAAGGCACGATATTTTATTTTACGGTCTGTCGAACCAGTGGGCGACCGTAAATAGTCAACCAGGGGCTTGCGCCAGTCACTGTCTTGCCCTTATCAATTGCTAAAATTTCAAAAAATTTGGTATCTATTGCGCCTAATTTTATAATTGATAAGTCCGAAGGGGACAGAGAAGTAGCTCTAACCTTTTTCTTTACTTGAATAGGCTCTTCGTCTTCATTCTTTTTGTATCCTGAGGCTTCTTGCGCTAGATCGTTGGCTTCTTGATGTTCTCGTCATGGTATATGTCGAAGACTTGCTTGTTCGAACTGTTTTAGCAACCTTATGGAAATCACGAAATACATGATCAAATTCTCTTTAACGCATCTGTACTCTTTTGATACTTGTTTGATTACCAATTCGGAGTCTCCCATAATTTCGACACTCCTTGCCCCCAATTCTAGCAGCAGTTCAAGTCCAGTAATAAGGGATTCATATTCTGCCTCATTATTAGTGCAGTTGTCGTCGATGGTGTATTTGAACTCTGCTAGAATTCTACTGGGAGAAATTATAACTCCTCCTATCCCTGCACCGTTTTTGTGACTAGAACCATCGAAATATAATTTCCAAGGCACTAAATCGACAAAATTTTCTAGCATAGCCACCATAGAATGGTCGACTAAGAAATCTGCCACTATTTGCCATTTCATTGCTTTTAAAGGCACGTACGTTAAGGAATATTCAGTTAATGCTAACGCCCATTTACCAATTCGACTATGCAAAATTGGTTTAGACAACATATGCTTAATAATATCAAAATGAGAAGAAATATAAAAATCAACTGGCTTCATGTATTGCTTCAGTTTGATACAAGAGAAATACAAACACATGCATAGTTTTTCTATGTCACTATACCTAGCTTCAGGACCATTTAACCTACGACTAAGGTAATACACAGGACGTGCGACATGATTGTCATCCTCTTGAACTAGCATACTACCTATGGTCGATTTTGAGGCTGCTATGTACAACCTCATAGGCCTATTTCTAAGTGGAGTTTCCAATATAGGAGGCTTCACCAGATACTCTTTTATTTTGTCGAAAGCCTCTTGATGCTCCTCTTGCCATATAAACTCCTCGTTGTTCAATCGAAGTAGTGGTGAAAATTCCTTAGTTTTGCCACTTAAGTTGGAAATGAATCTCCTCAAGAAATTTACTTTGCCCAACAGAGACTGAATCTCCTTTTAGGTCGATGGCGGTTTGACGTCCATGATAGCTTTGGTCTTGCTCTGATTAACTTTAATGCCTCTCTTATGCACAACAAAACCAATGAAATCTCCTGCCTGCACACAAAAAGCATATTTTAATGGATTCATTTTCAACCCATATTTTTGCATTCTTTTGAAAGATTTCTGAAGGTTCTCTAAGTGTGTCGATTTACTATTCGACTTGATTACAATATCGTCGATGTAAACCTGCATGAAATTTTCAATGAAATCATGGAACATATTATTCATTACCCTCTAGTACGTTGATCCGACATTCTTCAAGCTGAATGGCATGACTACCCATTCATAGGTGCCTAATGCCCTTGGGCAACGAAACGCCGTCTTCGGCACATCATCATCTGCAATAAAGATTTGGTTATAACCAGCATAATCATCAAGCATACTTAAATATTCAAAGCTAGTAGCCGAATTGACTAGCATTTCAGCCACTGGCATGGCATATTCATCTTTAGGAGTGGCAGCATTTAAATCTCTAAAATCAATGCACACTCTTAGCTTTCCATTTTTCTTAATAACTGGCACAATATTGGCCAACCATTCGACATACCTTGCAGTTCTGATGAACTTGCTTTGGAGGAGTCTTTCTACTTCCTCCTTGATCTTCCCAATAAAGCCAGCTTTTTCCGCTTTTATTGGTAATTTCAATTCGACCAATTCCCTGCTCAAACCTGGCATTTCATTATAGTCCCAAGTAAAACAATCTTTAAATTATTTTAGTAAATATATTACCTCAGTTATGAGCTTTTGGTCGATGTTGGCGCTAATATAGGTTGGTCTTTTATCACCTTCTGCGCCAAGGTCGATTTCTTCCAAAGGATCTTGTGGCTACATTTTTCAGGTGCCATAGGATCCTTTTCGAAACCTAGAGGTTCGTCATCGTATATGCAATCCAAACGTTGCTCATCGACGCTTCTGTTGACCAGCTTGCTTTTATATGGTGGTTCTGGATCTACAGCTAGATTTACTTCCTCTGAGACGGGAAGCTTAGCAGCTTTTGTGGCCATTTTTTCTTCTTCAGCTTCTATAGTCGAATTTATTTTATTTTCGGCAATGTACGCCGAAATCCTTCTCAGAGCCTCTAGCTCAGACATCACTGTCGTGATGGTTTCCCCAGCCTGTCGGCACGGGTTCCTCTGCATAGGGATCCTCCAGAGGTTCAACATCCCACACAAGTCCGTGGGTTTCATGCAGTTTCAACGAAACGAATGCCTCATTTAAGTTGGCATACACTTCTTCCGCTGGATGGCAGGGAGCGGTATTGGCCAATTTCCTGTCAAATTGGTTTTAGCCCACAACATTGATATCTGCCATAAAGTACCCTTGATCAGCTTCGATGTTCTCTACGATACCATCTTCTCGTCATATGATCAGGCGTTGATGCATAGAAGAAGGCACAGCACCGACTCTATGCAATCATTCTCTGCCCACTATCAGATTATAACTTGGTCGACCTTGGATGACCATGAATATTGTCGGCCTAGTGACCGAGTCGACGATAATATCTACCTGTATTACCCCCATGGTAGTTTTCGTCCTTCCTTCGTAGTTTGATAAGACCACGTTATGGGGCCTTATACCGTGTCGAACTTACCGATCCTCTTTAGAATATGATGTGGCATTATGTTAACAGTAACGCCACAATCCACTAACACCTTGTTAATGGATGTTTCTTCAACCTTTGCTCTGATCAGCAAGGGCTTCAAATAGTTCCTCATAGCCATATCGGGCCTCTCAAAAAAGGCATCCTGGCTCTCAATCGAGCCATTGTTCATCACAAAGTAGCAAGTTGGCTTGTGTAAAGCCATTTTAGCAGCATCCAGATCACTAGTGATCTCCACTTCTGTTGGTATATTATATTCTTCTGGAAGTATAGAGACAACATTGACTAGGATGTCCAAGCTTGCTTCAGAATCAGAGGCAAAATCATCAGTTGCCTCATCAGAGCCATGGTCGACTGGCTTGTTAACATATTCCTAGATTTTTTGATTGACAACAGGGTCGACTTTTGGCTTGTACTGTCGTGGATTCTTTCCTTTGTTGAAAGAATCTACTTAGCAGCAGCAGCGGATTGTCTTTCAGCCTGCTTCTTTCTCTGGAAACGTCTCCACTGAGTTCAACTCATTGGATTTTTCCCCATGTAATTCTCATACACATGGATTTTTTTCTCAGAACGCACCTCTAATCGATAGCTCATGGGTGTTTTCCCCTTTGCCTCTCTTATAACACCAGCAGCGTTTGATGGCACAGCGGCCATTTGAGGCTTGATACATGTCCCCTTGGGTGCAGTGGCCGACGGAACAAAAGTTTTTGGCCTAAATTGGGATGATTGCCTTGGGTCTCTTCTGTTCCATTCGGCCCTACCCCTCTCCAGCTGTAGTTTCTAGAAATTTTTAGAAGCGACTCTATCAGTTAGCGCGCTGCATCTAGGGCACAAACCAACTTGAGCACCCTTGTTTTTGCAACGATACAGAAAACTCAACAAGTCTTCATCGTCTCTGGGATAGACGTCAGCTAAATTAACGTGTGGACTCTCATTAGTGCTTTCTTCCAACATGGTGTTGTCAGGCACTTCAGTGATGTCGACCATGTTGATGTCGACAGGCTCAACAAATAAGGCTTCTTCTTGCCTCAAAGGATCAGTGTTAATCTTCTATTTTCTTGCAGCGAATTTTAGACGACCCTCCTAGAGTGACTTTTCAACCAGATCCTTGAAAAGAAAACATTGAGAGGTTGTGTGACCAAGATAATTATGATATTTACAAAAACCCCTCTTTTGCCTCTCCTCTAATGGTGGCAATTTAGCATTTTCAGGTACTAAAATTTGACCATATTTGACTAATAAATCAAAAATCTCCTCACAGTTACTAACATCAAAAGTATAAGTTTTTGCAGGAGTTCTTGAACTAGTTTCGACAGTAGGGCTTTTCCTTTGGCAGGAAACAACAATTTACATTCATATGCTGGCCCTGATTTTAATTCAGCCACATTCACGTCTGCCTTTGTCGGCGACATGTAATCAGCCTCGTATATGGGATCCGTATCATCGAAGTCGACATAGGCTACCTTCTCTTTCTTTGACTTAGCCTTAGTATGTCTAACTTTCTCTAGTCGAAGGAGCTTAAGGTGTCGAACCCTGTCAGCCAATTGTGACAAGCTCTTAACGAAGGTTGGATTTATTTTCTTCCTAATGGAGTAATCTAACCCTCCAGCAGCCATTTGAACAAGTTCATGTTCAGGCACTTGGGTAAAGCACCTTGCTTTTAACGATCTAAACCTATTTAGATAAACGTCTATTGTTTCAGCAAATTTTCTCTTAATGCTTGACAATTCGACCAAACTAATTTTCGAATGCCCCTCATAAAACTATTCATGGAAGAGTTTCTCCAACTTCGACCATGAGTCGATCGAATCAATGGGGCAAGGTAGTAAACCACGTAAAGGCTGCTTTAGTAAGGGACGAAGGGAAATGTTTCACCCTTAAGCCTTCATTATTTTCCATGTCTCCTGACTCAGTCAGGTATCTGGCGATGTGTTCGACCGTCGATTCGCCCGTTTCTCCTCCAAACTTGGTATATTTAGGAATTTTCCATCCTCTAGGGTTTTTAGTCTGTAATATGTATTCTGATAATGGAGAAGAGTATGTTGTCCTTGACATTGTATTCATACCATTTCGGGCCATAATTCTCTCGACAATGTTGGTTAAGTTATTCTCAACAACCAAGTCCTCCTATCAAACTTGATCAAGGACTTGGTCAGCCTCCTGATGTCTTTGCACTAAAACCCTAGGTGGGTTGATAACAACATTCCTTTGAGGCATTGCAGCTTGACCCTGGTACACAATTTCTTCTTCTACTGCCCCCATGTCTCCCTGGACATGTATGGGTTGTCGAACCGGAGGCCCCTGTCGGGCAACCGCTTGGGGGAGCCTAAGAAGTTACATAGACATGTTAATTATGCAATAACCTGTCAGTTTGTTTTAGTGGACTGCCTATTAGTCTCGACCGATTCTTGCACTATGGGGTTAAACACATTTCTCATTTGGTTAGTTAACATATTAACTAACTCATGGTTGCTATCATCCATTTGTTGCCTCAATACTGCCACAGAGGTAGTATTTAAATGTTGCGCGGGCATTTCCCTATTTACCCCTATTGCAGATCCTTGTAAAGGGGCGTTTGTATTCTGCACGTTATCAGACACTATTGCTACACTTGGGGTCGATTGATATCCCGCCATTAGGAATACAACATTCCATAAGGGGGATTCGTAACAGTACCAAATCGAGGTATCTCTGTGTTCAGAATGGCACTCGTGGCCACCACAGGCCCTGGACTCACCGGTGTGGTCTGGGGGAATGGGAATTGATATTGAAGCAGTTGGCCCTGAAGCAGTTGTGCTACTCAAAGGGGGAAATGACGCAAGTAACGAAACAACTGGGTCGGCAATACCCAGCATTCGAGATGGAACTTCATCCGCATTCGATGCGGAGGTGTTGTTTGTCATCTTAGACGTACGTTTCCTAGTGGGTGGTGGTTTCTTACTTGTTGAATTTCCACTTCTAAGTTTCATGCACTTCTACGACAAACTCTAACAAACTCTAGCACTTAGCACAAGGTCCCACCAGGTGTGCCAATTTGTTTACTGTGGAAAATGGTAAACAACCGTTGGTCCTCCCTAAGTCCTAAAACTAAGGGTTACTCGCGAGATCGACCAGTTGATCTCAAGACACGTGCTAAGATTTTGGTAAATTGCATTGCTTTTGTAAGCAAAAAGGACCTTGGCCTAGAAACGGTTTCCAGAGCCCAAGGGAAACAACACAATAGCTTTCCACACACACAGGATTCTGACTACAATGATGATTGGTAGCTCGTGACCAATAGTTTACGTTGAAATGTTTTGGTGAACGATTGGTTCAAAACGAAGCAGAAGTAAACAAAAAGTAAAGACAAAATTAAATCTAACATACTGACTTATTTATAGTATTTACAAAGTAACTGCTAAGACTACTCAACGGGCGAGATTTAAACTTAAAAATAACTTTCGCACACGATTTCGCCATCCGTTTAAAGCTTCGAACCCATGATCTTCTGAGGCAACTACCCACGATCTCCTTATTCTGACTTCTTCCCGCTTCATGACTTCAGAAGGAAACTGCTTTCGGTTTCGATCCATCTTCTTGAGGCATAACAAAATTTCCTAAGTCCCCTGGCCTGCATCTTCGACAGCAGGAGCATTTCGACTGATACCTTCATTCGACCCAAACTCGTGTCGAATCGACCAACATATCAATTTGTCGGTTTAGTCTTATTTTCGACACTGTTTCGCTCTGGCTGTTTGGCCAATTTCGTTTTGGCCTTCTAACCCAACTTCTCAACCGACATGTATTTTTTCTGGTACTTCCAATTTGGCTTTATCAAGCATTTCCAGAAACTAACTTCATTTAAGACTAGTCCTTAACCTGTAGGGACCTTGGCCTTTAAGCAATGTCCTTAAGCATACTATACAAATTTCTAGTTAACAGTGTGCTCCTTGAGCCAAATTAAGGTTTTGAATCAAAACTTTCATCAGTTCAAGATATGATCAATTAGGGTTTGAGTCTCCACTCACCTCTAATGATCTATATTCGTCAATCATCAACATTTGGAGAGAAAGGGAAGAAAATTAGTGGGCCACATCTCCCACTGAAAAGTGCAATGATGGCGAGAATTAATGTTGCACGTCTCGAGAATCAAAAACGTGATACGCTACCATGATGGCATGACGTCGCGGCAAAAGTGGAACATTAACGTCAACTAAGGAGAAAGTGGAAACGATTTGGTCAATGAGTGGAGGTCGACGCTTCGAAGATGCCATTATCTCATATGAGTCGAACTCGAAAATGGCATCTTTGGGGGTCATTTTGTTACCTTGAAAAATCTTAAGGTATTTAAGCACGTATAGTAAAAAAAATCCCATGAGCTACAGGTAATCTTCTGAAGTAAGGGTTTTTTTAGGAGATTAAATCCAAGGTATTTGAAATTTGGTTTGGTCAAATTAAAGAATTTAATGATCAATGGGGATACGAAGCCAAAATGTCAAAATTGGGACTTGTCAACCAAAAAGAGAAGTATGACAAGATATTTGGAAATTGGTCTAGTTGACCAAAGGATGAAGAATAAGTAAAATAGTCGAAATTGGTCTTGTCGACCAAAGGGAGTTCAAGCGTAGAAGGATTCGCGATGACTCAGTCTTGCCAGAAGGTAACGTCGAAGCAAGTCAGAAGCGGGAAGATTCAAATTTTGAAGTTAACAGTAGTTACAAGCAGTTTGAGTTTTAATTGAGCACCAAATCGGTGGCGAAAGCTGGAGGAGCAGTTCTTTTTATACTAAGATATGTGTCAGTAGATAATGTACATAGGCAGTTACATTGTAATCATTATAAATAAGCAGGTTCAGTGTAAAATTTTGGGGTGTCTGTCATACCCCAAAATTTTCCCTCCATCTACTCAAGAGATTTCATACATCCATACTCAAGGATTCCTCAAGAGTTGATCAGACAAACTCTCTCCTAGACAATCAACCCAAACTAGGGTTTGGTATCTCTCAAGTCAAGATGGATTTCCAACATCTCCAATGGTCTTCATGCCTCCTCATATGCTTCAAAGATTCTCCATGTCAAGTTTCAAGCCTCACAAGTCAAGTTTCCTCAGGCAATTGCTCAGATGGTTGAAAATCGGGTGTATTGGACAAAAAGTCAACTGTGGTCAACATACAGTCAAAACTTCTGATTTTTGGTCAACATCCTCATTTTGAAGTTACATTCATCATTTTATCAAGGGTTGATCATGATTCATCAAGAAAACTCAAGATTTGCTCAAAAGTCAAACTTTCTAAATTAGGGTTTCTAGGTGAAAAGTCAACTGAACTTTGACTGATCATAACTTTCTCATACTTTCTCAGAAATTTTTCCACCACCTCTTGTTTTGAAGGAAATTCAATTCTCTACAACTTCATGTCTCACAAGAATGTCCAAAAATGCTTCATTTGAGAGGTATAGCTCAAAACATTACAGGTCATTTTCAAAGTCAACAAAAAGTCAACTTTTTGTTTTGAAGATATATTGAGCATGGTAACTCCAATTGAGATGAAACCAAAGACATTGTTTAGAGGACTCTTAGAGCTTTCCAAAAAGTTCAAGAACACTCAAATATGTGGAAAATTGAGCAAGATACACTGTTCAGAAGTTGGGCAATTTTGGACAATTGCACAAAAGGACATTTTGGTCAAAATGCAAAATTTTCCAAATGGGCCTATAATCTTTTGATCCAAACTTGTTCATGATGTTATTCTTGACCCATAAATGCTTGGCATTGGTAATTTTCTATTTTTGTGATTTATATTTGAATTTTATAACATTTAATTCAAAAATAAATTATGTAAAATATGAAAATTAAGTTTCTTTTTCAAATAAGTTGGATTTATATCTTTCTTAATGACCAAGAAAGCCCACCACTCTTGCCAAATTCGTGACTCATGCACATGGAAAGAAAAAATCAAGTTTTAAAGGAAATTTGATTTTATTTATTGGAAAATATTTGCACATTCAATTTCCAATCTTTTTTCCTTGGTTTTTCTCTTCCAAAACCCTCTATAAATATCAAACAGCATGTACAAACCCTGGACACGAAACCCTAGCTCAAGCCAAACCCTTATATTGCCAAAAATTTTCAAGAAACTTTTGAAAATCGAATTCTAAATTGCAGCAAGTTTCAAGCCAATCTAACCATCCAATCCTCCTCAGGAGGTTCCCAGCAAGCAATACCAACCTCTACATCAAGCCAGTGCGCCTGTAACTCGCTCTGGACTCTCACCGTTTGCTATTCTTTGCAATTTCGATTTCGATATCTCATGCATTGTTAACATTTTCTGTGTTTATTTGATCTCGTGATGATTGTTAGGTTGCATTAGAACCATTACATGCAAGCTTTAGCCCGTAATGCCATTTGCCATTGTTAGGGCTTTAAGAACGGTTTGAATCGAACCAGTCGTTACAGGCATTTTCAGCCAAAACTGATATCACCAATGGATTCAGGAGGGTCGATTTAGGGGGGTAGGGTCCCCCTTTCCCATTTATTTTGCGTGTTTTGCTTGCTTTTAATTTCAGGCCATCGGAGAAGACGACCGGAGCTAGGGCTCGGCGGGGACTTGTTGACTCGGCTGTGCTATGTGGTGCGAGGAAGCGATCCGATTCCTGCTCACAAGTGACTGGGTCCCCACCAGCTGACTGGGCCTTGACCTCACCAGACGGCGACGCGTGTTGCTCATCATCTCACATTTTCATTCCATAACACCAGATGACACATGGCGTGGTGGTAAAGACTCTCACTGTGCAAGGATGCTCCAAAAGGACATGGGTACGATCCCCACTGGCACCGGTTTTCATTCTTTTTCCAAAACTTGCATATTTTTCCATGTTTTCATATTTTTAATATTTTCATATTATTTTAATTTCCTTTCACAATTTTATTCTGCATAAAAAAAATTACCAAAAAATATTTTCTTTTTGCATTTATATTCTAAAAATCTTTATTTAATTTAATAAATTTAAAAATATAATTTTTGCATGCATATTTATTTTATTTATATTTTTGCATTTAATTCACTTTTAATTGCATTTTAATTATTAAATCTTTTCCAAAAAATCCCAAAAAATTATTTTAATATATTTATCTTATTTCCAGCATGTAGTAATTTTCTCATATTAAAAATTGCATTTTTTCTAACTTTTTCTCTTATTTCGATTCCATCATATTTTCCGATCTCTTATTCCTTCACAGGTTGCTCCGATTCGGACGTTTTCTTTTTATCATTCTATTTTTCCAATAATGTAATTGCATATGGGTTGTAATAGTTTAATCTAGGGTTTTATTTTCCACATGTTAAATTATGTATCTGCCCCAAAGCCATGTAATAGCGTAGGTTTATCTTTCCGCACCTTTACATTCCCGCTTTACATTCCGCATTTTACTTTCCGCACCTTATCAATTGCTAGTAATTAGGCGTGTATGGCAAGATAATAATTGGACATAGCCCACTAATTTTCAAGATAACATATTCTGAAATCAACACACTTCTTTCACACACGCACCCCTTAGGGTAATTCTCTCTCGATGCCTTTCGATTTCAAATGGTCATGTCCCTCGAACGTAGAGGTATTCTAGCACCGATGCCTTCAAACAAATCATCATAGTCCCTTCGATACAAAGATCATAAGACCCACGATGTCGCTTCCGAATACATGATCTTGACCTCGATTGTCGCCTACGAAAATGATGATAGTCCCTTCGAATGTGCTAGGATACTTCCTACAAGTTGCCTTCTATGACCATCCGATGTCCCTTCGAATGTCCCGCTTACATCCAACGAATGGAGCTACCTACTAACTAATGGTATGGCTAGCGCTATTCTAAAGGAATGTAGAAGTACAACAAAACGACCGATTCTGAGTGGGTAAATAAGTCTTTTAGTTGCTTGCTCTATCAAATGCTTTTCACACCACACACTTTCTTTCAAAGTTCAAACTTTTTCCAAAACAAAAACATTTCCAAACACTTTGTATACACTCCTACATGAGTCATTACAAAGTCAAAGCGAAATGCCTTTTTTTCAAAACATCTTTGTCAAACACACAAAAAGCAATTTTAAAAAGTGATCTAGAGCAACTAAGAGCCCGTAGATAACTACGGATGGAAAGGGGTGCTAATACCTTCCCTTTTCATAACCATTCTCCGAACTCGTAATCTAACGAAGGTCTTTTTCTGTTACTTTTACCTTCCCTTAATTGGATAAAAATAAAAGTCGGTGGCGACTCTTGCTATCCGCACATTTGGATACAAAAATCCTACAAAGTCAGTTCACCGTGTTACAGTGTCCACTTGTACTAAGATCACTTGTCAAACTCGATTATTCCAAGCGTAAGGAAGCAAAGAGTGCAGAAGTGCTTGATGTACTTGAATCACCATTTATATTTCAATGCAAATCCTTTACTTTTCAATTATCTTCTTTGAATACTTTACTTGCTTTTTATTTACTTTTGAGAAATCTCTTTACGTCATTTTATGCTTCGCGTAAATAATTCAACACCTTCTATCAGTCACAAGTTATCATTCAGTCGGTCTATTGATTCTTGAACAATTCTTTTATGTTGTTGTTTAGTTCGTATGAACACCTTTTGTCAGTCATGAGTCACTAGTTAGTAGGTCAAATCATAATGTGGAAAGCTTATGTTGTACTTGTTCCCTTATTCATAGAAAATCGTTTCTCATAGTAAGGATTTCAACCGAACCAGTATATTCCCAAACTCTTAGCATATGTCTTAAGATCAACTGGTCGATCTTACGAGTAACCCTTAGTTTTAAGGGCTTTGGGAGGAACAGTGGTTGTTTACCATTTTCCGCAGTAAACAACAACGCTGGGGGTTGAGACGGTGCTTGTTTAAGTTGGCTAAGAGCTTGCTCGCACTCCTTGGCCCATTCGAATGTGGCCTCTTTTCTTCAGGATGAATAAGGTCGTATATTTTTTGTCCGTTTTAGCCATGGGAATCTGGTTATATCCAAAATATGCATCCATGAATGGAAGTAATTTAAATTCCACAGAATTATCGACCAATTTATCTATATTGGGGAGGGGTAAGCGTCCTTAGGGCATGCTTTATTGAGGTCACAGTAATCAACGCACATTTTCGACTTTCCATTACTTTTGTTTACAAGTACAACATTTGAAATCCAGGTCGTATACTGGGATTCTGAAATAAAGTTTTCCTCTAGGCGGTCTTTGACAACTTGCTCGACAACCTCAGTTTTTCCCGGAGACTACTTTCGCCTGCACTGAGCTATTGCCTTAAGGGTAGGATCTATCGTTAAGTGATGATATGTTATTTCTAGGTCTAAATCGGGTATTTCACCTACACTCCAAGCGAATAAATCTGTGTTTTTCCTAAGGCACGCTTTTAACTGTCTTCTGGCCAAGTCAGGGAGACCGGCTCCTATTCGGACTCCTCTAGAAGGGTCGTTGTCAAGCGGGATGAACTCGAAGTCACCATCAGGAATTGGTCGCATGTGACGCCTAGCGGGCTCTTCACAATTTTTTGGTGAAGGGGATTCTTTCTCGACTACGGACTTCTTCCCCTTTCTTATGCGTTCCACGAGATCCTCTAGCACCAACCGACTATCAAGATCTACTATGTCGACATGGGGAAACATCTTTATCTCTTCACAACTCTCGGGGAGGGTTGTCCTATTACCTGTCTTTGACTGATGGTTGATGGAGCTTAGCCCTTTGGTTAAGGCTTCAAAACATCTCCGAGAAGCTTGTATATCCCCGTGAAGGGTGGCAACCAGACCTCCAGTATTGTAGTATTTCATCTTCAGATGGATAGTTTAGGGGACCGCAATTAGTTCGTCCAGAGTGGGTCTACCAAATATGCATTAGTACAGGGACGAGCAGTCGACCACGAGGAACTAGGTTTTGCATCTACCAGTCTTCCCGACCCTGAAAATCACTATCAACTCGACATATCCCCACAGCTTTGTGACAGAGCCATTAAATTCATGTAGGTCTGAGCCGACGTACGGATTTAGGTGTGTCTCGTTCAGGTGCAGAGTGGTGAACAGGTGAGAGTACAAATTGTCTATCAAACTTACTTGGTCGACAAGAATGTGTCTTACATCAAAGTTGCCCATCATTGCCCACACGAGTAGAGGGATGTTTGCGTTGGGTTCCTTGCCGGGAAGTTCTTCCTTGTAGAAAGCGAGTGGATGGGATTTTTCCCGAAATTTGTCGAGGGTATCCCTCAAATTCGAGCTTGTCTCTATCAGCTGCTCAAACCTACTCTTGATAGAGTCAATGGAGATCTTGTTGAATCCTCCTCCGGATATGATCATCATTGTTGGAAAGGTTTCCCAAGGACTGTAGGTCATGATGTATAGAGGGACTTCTTCGAGATCAAGAAGATAAAAATCCTTGGGCCTGATGATGCTCATGGCCACGGGCATAAATTATTCATCGTAAGGTTTTTCCTCTTCTACCTTGCTCAATTCGAGAGCGTCTTCCTAGGGAGTTTCCTTCTTTTTTAATGGTTTAAGTGGTCGTATCGAATGAGAATTATGATGGCGCCCTTTAGGTGGATGCATTCCTCGGTCATTAGTCAATGACTTCTATAGAACTTACAGTATTTGTTTTTGTCTATCCCCAGTTTGGACCACGTCTGTTGTAACACCCCATCTAAATACCCCGAATATATTAATTAAATTAATATCTAAATCATCTTTAATCAGAGTTAACACGGTATAATAAGGGATGTCACAATTAACAATTAAATCAAAACTTCATTCAAACAGTAGCCATGCTACACTGAGGATCATCATCCAACAATTCAATCATTGTAAAACCATGTCTTACACAGCGGAAATACCAAAACTAAAATTTAATAAGACATCAAGGTCATCAAGGATTTCAAACCAAGTAATTAAACAAGAATGATTCTCTTAACTAAGCTGCCTCCAAATGTTACAATCTAATCAGAGCATGACACTGACACACGGACTAAAAGATAAGCTCTAGAGCCATCCTCACCGACTCCTCAGCTGCTAATTTAATCTGAAATGGTAAAGTAAGGGTGAGACTTCTCATAATTAAAGCATATTATAAGTCTTTCAATCAATAATATATCACAAGCATATTATTTCACCCACTTGACATAAATTCGATTCACACACACAACCATATTCATCATGCTTAATCATAATAATCAACGAAGAGTAACACCGAAGACATCCTAACATGTTACCACTTCATACAAATATAATGCACTCAATGCATGCGGTACCGACTCGTGACCAAGTCACCCAACACCGATCCATCATCAACCGGATAGCACATCGATTCGTCCATAACCACTGGACACGAATCCAGCCTAACCACCCATCCTCACTCTGCATCGGTTATCTAATCCAAGTCAAATTCGCACAATGGGAATTAACTTCACCAATAATGCAAATGCACGCACATCACTAGCATGCAACATCAATCACCTATGTACACATTCATCTAACATAATCGAATCACAACAATCACATGATATATCAACCAATCATGCATACATCTAACATCAGCATAAACATGCAAACCAATCAACATGATATATCAACCAATCATGCATACATCTAACATCAGCATAAACATGCAAACCAATCAACATGATATATCAACCAATCATGCAATCATCTAACATCAGCATAAACATGCTATTACATCTACACATTACCAGTGTCTTCATCCCAAAGTTCCTCTACTACACATACATCCTTATGTGTCAGTTCATAACCATTTATTTCGAAATTCAACCCCTTCCCAAAATAATTTCAAGTTTTCTAAAATATTTTCATTTCATAAGGTAAAGCATTAAATTTAGGAAGTAACGTCCAAAACGGCGTTCAAAACGGACTTACGGTTTGAAAGTTATGAATTTTTGAAGTTTTAGAATTTTTTAAAAAAATAAGGAACCTTTCCTACCTATACAGAACCGGCAGGTTCAAAAGGCGCTCGAAAATGTATGGGAACCCGGTTCCTACCCATACAGGAATCGGTTCCTACATGTATTTTTCAGGTTTTTATAAATTTTCAAAGGGCAACCCAGTTCCTACCCATACAGGAACCGGTTCCCACGTGTTAAAATGTCATTTTCTGCACTTTTGACAGCATCCTTTCTTTTTCAATCAAACCCATTTTTACCCATACGAACTCCAACATGGGAAACACTAAAACACATCATTTTGCATCATCTATCTCATCAAACAACATATTTCCATCATCTATTTTCATCCACTGACACTCTAATCATATTCCGTACACATTCTGACTCAATCTGACTCAATCTGACACCAACTGACACTATTAGGTACACATCCATGGAAAACTAGAAATTCCTAAACATAGATTTCCTAACATGCCATGATCCATAATATTAAAATCGAAACCTATAATAAACAATAACCAATCGAAATCACCCCTTACCTTGTGGGTTCTTCGATTGACGCCTCCTAGGTCTTTTCCTTCTTTCCTCTCTTCTCACTTCACGATCTTGTTTTCTCCAAAATGATTCCTTTTTCCTCTTTTCTTATTTAATTCCTTTTAACATAAATTAAATAAATCAATAAATGTGAGTAGAGTCTTTACCCTCACACCCCACTTTACTCAACCTACATCCAATAAATCCATAATTAATCTCAATAATTCAATATATTAAATAAATTATGTTCTCAATTAATTTAATAATTAAAATCATAATTATTTAATTATCGAATTATTTTCGGGTGTCACAACTCCCCAACTTAAAGAGTTTTCGCCCTCGAAAACATACCTCATTTAACAATTTGGGATATGAGTCCTTCATCCGACTCTCCGGCTCCCAAGTGACATTTCCATCACCGTCCTCCCAAGCCACTCTTACCAATGCAATCTCTTTGCCTCGAACTGCTTCAACTTCCGATCCTCAATCCTCGCAGTACCGCCCACAACAAATTCTCCTGCACTGTATGTCATCTACCCGAATCTCATGAGACGGATCAGCAATGTACTTCCTCAACTGAGACACATGAAAAACATCATGCAGATTCGCAAGTGACGGCGGCAAAGCAATCTGATATGCAACCTTCCCAACTCTTTTGGTAATCTGAAAAGGACCAATAAAACGTGGAGTCAACTTCCTTGACTTCAAGGCTCGACCAATACCAGTCATCGGAGTAACCCGCATAAAAACATGTTCTCCTTCACTAAACTCAAGATCTTTCCTCCTCTTATCATGGTAACTTTTCTGACGACTCTGAGAAGTCCTCATCCTCTCCTGAATCATCTTAATCTTTTCCGAAGTTTGTTGAACAATTTCCAGTCCAATCACAGCACTCTCTCCAGTTTCATACCAACACAATGGTGTCCGACACCTTCTACCATACAATGCCTCAAACGGAGCCATACCAATACTCGAGTGAAAGCTATTGTTGTAGGTAAACTCAATCAATGGCAGATAGCTATCCCAAGCTCCACCCTTCTCTAACACACAAGCTCTCAGCAAATCTTCCAATGACTGGATCGTTCTTTCCGTCTGACCATCTGTCTGCGGATGATAAGCGGAACTCAAACGCAACTTGGTACCCAAAGCTTCTTGCAACCCTGTCCAGAACTTAGATGTAAACCACGGATCTCGAGCTGACACAATGCTAGACGGAATACCATGCAAACTTACAATCTTTTCGACATACAGTTCTGCTAATCTCTCCATCGGATAATCCATTCTTATCGGAATGAAGTGAGCAGATTTTGTCAACCTATCCACAATAACCAAGATAGAATCGCAATTCTTAGCTGTTCTTGGCAAACCAGACACAAAATCCATTGAGATTCCATCCCACTTCTATTCGGGAAGAAATAATGGCTCCATCAACCCTGATGGTTTCTGATGCTCTATCTTCGACTTCTGGCAAACTAAACAAGCATACACAAACTCAGCAATTTCCTTTTTCATTCCCGGCCACCAAAACAACTTCTTCAAATCATGATACATTTTAGTAGCACCGGGATGAATACTTAACCCGCTGCGATGTCCTTCTTCCAAAATGCTCTTCCTAATCTCGCAACATCCTAACACACACCCGATCACCAAATTTCATAACACCATTCTCGCCAATTCGAACTCGCCTCCTTGACCTTGGTTGATCAATGTCAACTTATCAACTAAACCAACATCGACATTTCGATCTCTTCCGTATACCACTAGTCACTTCAACATACCCAATTTCACACTATCCGAGTAGTTTCACAAACTAAACTCAAATCTGAACCGCTCAACCAAATCTAACTCACGAACCATCAACATCGACATGTGCAAAGACTTCCTACTCAAAGCATCCGAACCACGCTTTGCTTTACCGATGGTAATTCAAACCGAAATCGTAGTCCTTAAGAATTCTAACCATCTTCTCGCCTCATGTTCAACTCTTTCGATCAAAGAGATACTCGACTCTTATGATCACCGAATACCTCAAACCGAGAACCATATAAATAATGTCTCCACAACTTCAAAACAAACACAACAGCTGCCAACTCTAAATCATGAGTCGGGTAATTCCTTTCATGCACTTTCAACTGTCGCGAAGCATAAGCCACAACCTGCTTATCTTGCATCAATGCACCACCTAATCCCATTAATGATGCGTCACAAAACACCATAAAAGACTTAGTCGGATCTGGCAAAATCAAGATCGGAGCACTTGTCAACCTCCTCTTCAGCTCTTGAAATCCTTTCTCACATTCAACATCCCAAACAAATATCTGACCCTTCCTGGTCAACTTAGTCAATGGTAACGCCAGTTTGGAAAATCCTTCAATAAACTTCCGGTAGTAACCTGCAAGACCTGAAAACTACGGATCTCTCAAGCATTCTTCTGCGCTCCCATCGAGACACCGCTTCTACTTCCGTAGGATCCACAGCAATTCCATTCTTGGAAATTACATGACCAAGAAAGCTCACCTCCTCTAACCAGAATTCACACTTGGACAACTTCGCATAAAGTTTCTTTTCTTTCAACAATTCCAATACAACTCTGAGATGTTCTGCATGCTCCTCATCGCTTTTCGAATAGATCAGAATATCATCAATGAACACTACTACGAACTTGTCAAGATATGGATGAAATATCCTGTTCATATACTCCATGAAAACACCAGGTGCATTAGTAACTCCAAACGGCATAACAGAATATTCATAATGTCCATACCTCGTTCTGAATGCAGTTTTCTGAATATCCTCTGACTTCACACGAATCTGAGGATATCCAGATCTCAGATCGATCTTACTAAATACACAAGCTCCAACGAGTTGATCCATCAAATCATCAATCCTCGGCAAAGGATACCGATTCTTGATTGTAACTTTATTCCACTGTCGGTAGTCAACACATAACCTCATTGAACCTTCCTTCTTCTTAACCAATAACACCGAGCACCCCCACACACTCGGACGAATAAACTTCTTCTCAAGCAATTCCTCTAACCGCTTCTTCGCTCACTAATTCAGATGCCGACATGCGATAAGGTGCCATCGACACCGGACTAGTTCCGTGAATCAAATCTATAGTAAATTATCTCTCTCTCTCGTGGCTCACTAACGCCTTCCGAAACACCTCCGAAATTCATTCACCACGGCAATCCATCACTCTTTGCCCTTCCCTTCGCATGGAATACAACATAAACACCAAAGACCATCCTTCACCTAGGTTCATCCGCTTAATCGACATAATCTCATTTTCGATCTTAACCTCTTCTGTGGAAAATGACCGCCTTCTCAAATAGTTGATATGAACCTGGTTGAATTCCAACCAGCTCATTCCAAGGATGATATCAAGTTGTTCTAGCGGTAGGCACACTAAATCCATACCAAACCCCTATCAAAAATCACAACAGACAATTCCTACAAACATAAGTAGTCATCGAACCCGACGCAGAGTATCAATAACCATACTTCCATCCATATTAGAAATTTCCAAATTCAATCTCTTAGCACAATCTAACGCAATAAAAGAATGCGTAGCTCAAGATCAATAATCGCAATCAAAGGTATGCCATTAATAAAACATGTACCTTTAATCACCGATCATCCGGTTTAGTTTCCGATCCGCATAATGCAAACACTTTACCACCACTTGTTCTTTCTTGGGTTTTGTAATCGAGGGCTAGTATGACCCTCTTCACCACAGTGTAGCAAGTCACCACTTTCACTGGTCATTTTCCACATGGCCGAACTTTCCACACTTGAAACACTTCTTATCATTGCTTACATCCACCATACGATGTCCTGTCTCACCACACTTATAGCACCTAGCGGAAGAACTAGAATCTCCTCCACTGTCTTTCAACCTCCTGATCTCGATTACTCCTATCATAAGGCTTACCACGATCCATCTGTTGCTTACCTTTCCGTCAACATACCCCGAGCATTCGACTTAGTGTTAGCAAGATCCTCCTCAAGAATCCTACTACAATCAACAGATCGAAAATCTTCTGACACCGATACCGAATACCCCGCTTAATCTCGTCACGAAGACCATTCTAAAACTTGATACATTTGGAAAATTCTCCATCCGCATCGTTAGGGTAATGAGCATAATACTTTGCTAACTCGAAAACTTTGAAGCATACCACCGACAGCTTGTTACCCCTGAGTTCCAAAACTCAATCTCCTTCTTACCTCCGACGTCCTCGAAAGTACCTCCTCTAAAAGCTCTCGAACACGCCCAATTTAATGCAACACCATCTTCTTCCAGTCAGCCTCGTAGCAACCCACCACCATCGCCTTCCTCACCAACATGTGAGTTCCATATCTCACCTTCACCCTCCGACAACAATCACTCTGAAGATCCTCTCGATCTCCTTCAACCACTTCTGAGCACCTTCGGGATCATGCGTGCCCTTGAACAATGGAGGATTATTCCTCTGAAAATTCCCCAATTGTCTGTCAGCACCAATCGCAGCTCCCTGCAGGTTCCCTCCGAGCACTCCTGCCAACATTCCCAAAGCCTCAGCAATGGCATCATCATTCCTTCCGTTACCTCTTCCGACCATTGTTCTGTAACAAGACAAAACAATCTACATCAGCACCCAAGTATCGACAGTGTCACTTCACACTAGTCGCATACTAAAGGGATAACGACACAGGACAAGACCGACTATGCTCTGATACCACTATTGTAACACCCCATCTAAATACCCCGAATATATTAATTAAATTAATATCTAAATCATCTTTAATCAGAGTTAACACGGTATAATAAGGGATGTCACAATTAACAATTAAATCAAAACTTCATTCAAACAGTAGCCATGCTACACTGAGGATCATCATCCAACAATTCAATCATTGTAAAACCATGTCTTACACAGCGGAAATACCAAAACTAAAATTTAATAAGACATCAAGGTCATCAAGGATTTCAAATCCGAAGTAATTAAACAGTAATGATTCTCTTAACTAAGCGTTCCCAGTGTTACAATCTAATCAGAGCATGACACTGACACACGGACTAAAAGATAAGCTCTAGAGCCATCCTCACCGACTCCTCAGCTGCTAATTTAATCTGAAATGGTAAAGTAAGGGTGAGACTTCTCATAATTAAAGCATATTATAAGTCTTTCAATCAATAATATATCACAAGCATATTATTTCACCCACTTGACATAAATTCAGATTCATACACACAACCATATTCATCATGCTTAATCATAACAATCAACAAAGAGTAACACTGGAAGACATCCTAACATGTTACCACTTTATACAAATATAATGCAGACTCAATGCATGCGGTACCGACTCGTGACCAAGTCACCCAACACCGATCCATCATCAACCGGACATGCACCATCGATTCGTCCATAACCACTGGACACGAATCCAAATTTAACCACCCATCCTCACTGCATCGGTTATCGGCAATCCAAGTCAAATTCGCAATGGGAATTAACTTCACCAATAATGCAAATGCACGCACATCACTAGCATGCAACATCAATCGCCTATGTACACATTCATCTAACATAATCGAATCACAACAATCACATGATATATCAACCAATCATGCATACATCTAACATCAAGATAAACATGCAAACCAATCAACATGATATATCAACCAATCATGCATACATCTAACATCAGATAAACATGCTATTACATCTACACATTACCTGTCTTCATCCCAAAGTTCTCTACACATACATCGTTATGTGTCATAACCATTTATTTCGAAATTCAACCCCTTCCCAAAATAATTTCAAGTTTTCTAAAATATTTTCATTTCATAAGGTAAAGCATTAAATTTAGGAAGTAACGTCCAAAACGGCGCTCAAAACGGACTTACGGTTTGAAAGTTATGAATTTTTGAAGTTTTAGAATTTTTAAAAAAAATAAGGCAGAACCCGATTCCTACCTATACAGGAACCGGTTCCTGCAGAAGTTCAAAAAGGCGCTTCTGGAAAAATGTATGGAAACCCGGTTCCTACCCATACAGGAACCGGTTCCTACGTGTATTTTTCAGGTTTTTATAAATTTTCAAAGGGCAACCCGGTTCCTACCCATACAGGAACCGGTTCCCACGTGTTAAAATGTCATTTTCTGCACTTTTGACAGCATCCTTTCTTTTTCAATCAAACTCATTTTTACCCATACAAACTCCAACATGGGAAACACTAAAACACATCATTTTGCATCATCTATCTCATCAAACAACATATTTCCATCATCTATTTTCATCCACTGACACTCTAATCATATTCCGTACACATTCTGACTCAATCTGACTCAATCTGACACCAACTGACACTATTAGGTACACATCCATGGAAAACTAGAAATTCCTAAACATAGATTTCCTAACATGCCATGATCCATAATATTAAAATCGAAACCTATAATAAACAATAACCAATCGAAATCACCCCTTACCTTGTGGGTTCTTCGATTTCTGACGCTCCTAGGTCTTTTTCCTTCTTTCCTTCTCTTCTCACTTCATGTATCTTGTTTTCTCCAAAATGATTCCTTTTTTCCTCTTTTCTTATTTAATTCCTTTTAACATAAATTAAATAAATCAATAAATGTGAGTAGAGTCTTTTACTCCTCACACCCCACTTTACTCAACCTACATCCAATAAATCCATAATTAATCTCAATAATTCAATATATTAAATAAATTATGTTCTCAATTAATTTAATAATTAAAATTATAATTATTTAATTACCGAATTATTTTCGGGGTGTCACATCTGTCGGGGAAAAGCGTACCCTGCCTTGTTTGAACTCGGCATTTGCACAGTCGGTAAGGATCTGCTTGCGACACATGTTGAGAGGAGTGTAATCATTGAAACGACCATATGTCCCCTTGTAGTCCCTTGAATCGCAGGGCTTTTCCTCCCGCTTCTTCTCCCCCCTCCCCGAACAAGATATCGAGGGGTCTTCGTTATTTGAGACCTTAACATTCTCCCGATGTCTCGAGTCTCATGCATTGTTGGTGGCCTCCTTTTCTTCATACTAGATATATTCATGTAGTTTTAGCAAGAAGGCATCCAGGGTAGTAGGGGTTTCAATGCTCACAACTTTAGCGAAGTCGCTACGCGGGCGTAGGCCCCTCTCAAGGAGGTATTTCTTCATGTCGTTGATAGTCGAGACTTAGACAGCTTCTTTATTGAACCTCTCAATATAAGCTCGGAGAGATTCGTCTTTTCCCTAGATGATAGCCTCTAAGGATGCCTCAGACTTTGGGTGGCGGCGAGATATCGTGAAGTAACGAGAGAATAGTTTCCCCAGATGTTTCCAAGACGTGATCGATTCTTCAGGGAGACTTTTGTACCATGTCATGGCCCCCTTACGAAGTGTAGTGGGAATAGACGATATTTGATGGCCCCTTGAACACCTTGGTAGTCGAGAAAAACATCGATGTTCTCGATGTGCTCGTTCGGATCCGTAGTATCGCCGTAGTTGCCAAGCCGCACAGGCTTTCCCAGGCCGACGGGAATAGGGATCTCCATGATTTCTCTGGACAACAGGCCGCGAGGTTCATCGTCGTCACTTCTTTCTGGAGAAGATGGTGGGTAATATTTATTCCTTCCGCAGAGGGGAGAAAATCTCTTTGATGTTTGGTCTTCGGCAACGATGATCAGTCGCGTGCGAATCAAAGGTCATTTCTGGGGTTCTTTTTATGGAGATTCCTGGTCCTTTTGAGGAGGTGTGTGACCTCGTTTATTTGGAAAGGGTAAGTCTTGGTTCTACTGTGAAGGAAGTCGGCCTCGTCTGCATGGAGACAGGCTGCGGGATCTGCGGAATCTGGGTCTCCGAGGTGGAGATCGAGATCGGTTTTTCTCTAGGCCTCTATCCTTTGGCTATAATTCAGGATGAGGTTATTAGTTTGGTTGAGGGCCGTGAGGAGTGCTGCCATGGTCGGATGGACATTAGTTGGTACGGATATCATTTGAAGTATAGCAGGCGTATCCTTGCTGTTGGAGTAAGCTCTAATATCCAATCAATATTGGCTTAATATGCTTTTGTATCATGACTTTGATATATGATATTTGTTAATACATATAATCGTTAGGCCTCAAATTTATTATGTTATTTGTATATGACATAATAAAGTCCTTAGACTAATTAGTCTATTAATAATCTATTAAGTGTGACTTAATTGTGAGAGCTCATTAAACATAAAGACATTATTCTTAAAGTATCCGTAGTCGAGCTTTACTGTCAAATAGGACAAGAACGATTAGAGTTGATGATTGTATCTCACAAGTCATGGATATGAGATATCAAGTCTTCACGTAAGTATAAATATTAGCAGTAATATTTATACTGGATTGACCCACCATGAGAATACTACATAGTTTGTTATGTAAGTGTCATAAGTTATTCTCATAGTGATAGTGGTGTATACCACCCTTCGACCTGAAACCACTATGGACCCTAGATGCGGAGTCGAGTACTTTATTGTCAACCAAACGTTGTCTGTAACAAGATGACCATAAAGATGGTTGATGGGTACTTTATAAATCATGTTGAGGGACATGAGTGACCTATATGGAATTTGCCCCTCCTACATATACGGGAGTAATATTTGTGGGCCCCTTGATAGAGTATGATTGTAAAATGCATGGTCGTGCTCAAATAAGTCAATATGAGATATTGGGCTTATCTGTTGTTATCAGGAATACTCGGGGATCAAGGAATAAAATATTGAACTATACGAGGGTGACACATTCTATGTCTTGTGTTCAATATAGATATAAGGGCAAAAGGATAATTGTACACATAATCATTATCACAGAAAGGTTATGTCAGATCACATGACATTCTCGTTACTTGGGTAGCAATGATGTGTTGCTAGATACCGCTCATTGTTTATAATATTAAATAGGTGATTTAATATTATTGCCAACGTTACGAGAACCTACAAGGTCACACGCATAGAGTACTTATAGTGGAATGGATGATTAAATTAAATATGATTTAATTTAATTATGTGTTAATATTATTTAAATTGTTTAATGTATTAACACATATCGTTTATTTGATTAAATATGATTTAATTAAATAAATGGGAATTGACAGTTGATTAAATTAAATATGATTTAATTTAATTTAATATTTTATTTTATTTTATTAAAAGAGTTTAATTAAATATAAATAATAATTATTTAATTAAATAGTTTAATTAATTAAGATTGGGTTTGTTTTGGAAAAAGCCCAAATTATGAGCATTAGGTTTTAGAAGCTCTCTATAAATAGAGAAGCTCTTTTCCTTGCTAGGTTAATTGTCAATTCTCAAGAGAACAAGAAACGGCTAGCACCGCCTTCCACTTTGCACTCGCGTGGACTACGAGAGTAACTTCCGCGTCGGATCGATGAGAAAACACGCTCAAGAGGTAATTCTTGAATCCTTATTTCAATGAGTTTTATTTGTGATTAATGATTTAATCAAGATCCGTTCATCGGGATTGTTCCGCTAAGAGGTTAAAATTTTGAAAAACCCTCTTAGATCCCAACAGTGGTATCAGAGCATGGTTACGATAAATCATTGATTCAAATATGATTTGCGGTCAATTATAATTATATGATGATATAGTTATATGTGTGATTAAAATGTTTAATCACGTGTCACTGAGTTTTATTAAAATATAATGTTATTCTATTATTTTATTTCAAGAGAAAATAAAATTTGATTTTCCGTAACATGTATAAGTTTTGTAAACGCCAACGTATAAGTTTCGTAACATTCCTAAATGCTCTAAAAATCATGCCTTTTAGAATAGTCAGATTTGTGTTTTGAATTGCAATATTGCCATAAAGAGTTTATGGTATTATTATTCTGGTATGTTTTATTTCCATAAAGAGTTTATGGAATTTATTTGTTTTAATTGAAATATATACGGTTTACAGCTATTGCGTGAATAGCAAAGTAACTTTATTGTTACTGTAATAATGATTAATAATAAATGGTTTATTATTATACTTAATTATCAATTTATAATAATAATAATAATAATAATAATAATAATAGTTTATTTATTATAAGTAATAATAATAATAATGGTTGATTATTATAGAATAATAATAAAGTGTTTGTTATTTAAATTAAATATTGACAAGTTTTGTATAATTTGGATATCGATGTTGACTATGTTTCGAAATCCGACATTTGTATGGTGAAACAGCTATACTTCGATTATCTATAAGAAATACAAAATTATTGTCAAATTTTTATATGATATAAATATTTCTAATGCAAAGTTAGTGTATTTGATACACTATTTTATTTCGTACATTCAAATAGTATAATGATTGTTATCCATCTGAATGATCAATGTTCATTTTGCTTCGGAATCCGACATTTGTATGGTGAAGCAATGACATTCGATCAGTCATGTTGAGTAATTAATCATTGTATTTTGATTGTATGAAAACATTTGCGTTAGGGTTTGTGACGGCGCAAGAGTTGTGCCTTTAGGGTTCGCAAACAGCATCAAGTGTTGATGCGTCAATATTTATAATTTGATAATCTATTATTATCGATCATTTAATTATTTATTATTAAATAAGTTGGTATACGGTTATGACCTTAGGTTTTGGCGTTTTATTTTATTTAAATACGACCTCCGTGTCGTGGTTTATTGTAATTAAATACGATCTGCGTGTCGTGTCATTTAATTATTATTTTATTTATTTAAATATTATAAATGTTCAAGTTCAAGAGTTGAAGAGAAGACAAAGTCAAATGATGACGCCGATGGAGAGGCTTGAGAAGCTTGCTCGTGGGTCAAAGAATTGTAATAAAGTAGTTTATTTAATTCTTGCATTTTAGGTGGTCATAATCGTATTACCATATTTTATTTCATGTATGGGATGCATGGTGTAACACCCCTTCTAAAATACCCCGAATATATTAATTAATGTAATATTAAAAACCAGCTTTAATCAGAGTCAACACGGAAATCAAGGGATGCCACAATTATGAAATAAATAAAACTTTAATTAACTCAGTAGCCATGCTACACTGAGGATCACTATCAAAAATAATCAATTAAGTCAAGACCATGTCTTACACAGCGGAAATAATACCATCAAATCAAAACGGAATAAACCAAGTCTTAATTATTCCTAAAGTAATTCCAATAACAGTTGAATAATGAATAAATCCTCAACCAAACGTTCCCCAGTGTTACAACCTATCAGAGCATGACACTGACACGCAGACTTAAATATCCTAACTCTAGAGCCATCCTCACCAACTCTTGAGCTGCAATCTTTAATCTGAAATCATTAAAGTAAGGGTGAGATTTCTCATAATTACAATGCATTATAAGCTCCTCAAACAACATATATCACAAGCATATTATTTCACCCATTTTAGCATAATTTCAGATTTCAACACACAATTACAACCATACAAATCATTCCGCACAACGATTAACAATCAGAGAATTGCAACACTGGAAGACATCCTAACATGTTACAATTTCATGCAAATACAATGCAGACACAATGCATGTGGTACCAATACGTGACCAAGTCACCCAACACTGATCCATCATCAACCGGATACAGTAATCATCGATTCGTCCATAAACACCCGGACACGAATCCAGCCTAACCACCCATCATCACCCGGGTACGGTTAACGGCAATACAAGTCAAATTCCACACAATGGGAATTAACTTCACCAAAATGCATATGCACGCACAACACCAGCATGCAACATTTTATCAGTCTATGAAATACACCAAACTATCATAACTGAATCAAATCTCAAACATGATATTCTCAACAATAATGCACACAAGCAACAGCATAAACATGCCTTTCACTCACACCATTCAGATACCTCAATGTCACAGGTACACTACCTCTTAAACACCAAATACACATCGGATAATTAATCACTTATTTCGAAATCCGACATATTCTCAGAATAATTTTAAGTTACAGGAAATCCTTTCATTTCATAAAATAGAGCATTTAATTTAAGAAATAACGTCCAAAACGGCGCTCAAAATGGACTTACGGTTTAAAAGTTATGAATTTTCAAAGTTTTGAAATTTTTCAAAAAGTTTCAGTGGAACCCGGTTCCTCCCTGGGAGTAACCGGTTCCCACAGTTCAGAAATAACACGCCCCTGGAAAAATGTATGGGGAACCCGGTTCCTCCAGGTAGGGAACCAGTTCCAATAAAATTTTCAGTTTTCTTTGGAAAAATATAACGTGGAACCCGATTCCTCCCTGGGAGAAACCGGTTCCTCAGTTCAAAAATGCCCAGTTTCAAAGTTTTACATGCTGGAACCCGGGTTCTCCCACTGGGGAACCGGTTCCCACGACTCACAGAGCCAAAAATGCAGTTTGACAGCAACTGTTTCCCAAAATCATTTTCTTAATCTTGCCAAAACGTACCCACACGTTCCGACATCGTAAAATCACTCAATTACATCCATTAACATACAATATGACTTGTTCTATTCATCATTATAGACCCTATATCATACGAATCAAGGGATTCTCTACAATCCGACACAATCCGACACAAATAGGTATACATCTATGGAAACATAGAAATTCCTAAACTGAGATTTCCTAACATGCTATGATCCATACGGTCAAATTCAAAACCGATAATACATAATAATTAATCGAAATCACCCCTTACCTTGTGGGTTCTTCGACTTCCGACACGAATTGGCTTCCTCCTTCCTTTTCCTCTTCTCAATTGCACGTACTGAGTGTTTTCTCCAAAAGTGATTCTTTTCTCTTTTTCCTTCTTTTCTTCCTTTTATTATTCTAACATAATAAAAATAAATTAAATAATGTGAGTAGAGTCTTTTACTCCTCACACCCTCACTTAACCCTTCACACTACCAATAAACCCACTTCCATTTAATTTAATTAATCCCATTATTCCAAAATATTTAATAATTACATTCCTAATTAAATTAATAATTAAAAATTATAATTATTTAATAATCGAATTAATCGGGGTGTCACAACTCTCCCCTACTAAAAAGAGTTTTCGTCCTCGAAAACATACCTTAGGCGAAAAGTTCGGGATATGAGTCATTCATCTGACTCTCCAGTTCCCATGTGACATTTCCATCTGCTGGTCCTCCCCAAGCCACTCTCACCAATGTGATCTCTTTACCTCACAACTGTTTCAACTTCCGATCCTCAATTCTCGCAGGTACTGCTTCCACAGTCAAATTCTCTCGTACCTGTATATCATCTACCCGAATCTCATGAGACGGATCAGCAATATACTTCCTCAGCTAAGATACATGGAAAACATCATGCAAATTTGCTAGTGACGGCGGTAAAGCAATCTGATATGCAACCTTCCCAATTCTCTTGGTAATCTGAAACGGACCAATAAAACGTGGAGTCAACTTCTTTGACTTCAAAGCTCGACCAATACCAGTCATCGGAGTAACTCGCATAAAAACATGTTCTCCTTCACTAAACTCAAGATCTAACCTCCTCTTATCGTGATAACTTTTCTGACAACTCTGAGAAGTCCTCATCTTCTCCTGAATCATCTTAATCTTTTCCGAGGTCTGTTGGACAATTTTCGGTCCAATCACAGCACTCTCTCCAGATTCATACCAACACAACGGTGTCCGACACCTCCTACCATACAATGCCTCAAATGGAGCCATACCAATACTCGAATGAAAACTATTGTTGTAGGTAAACTCGATCAATGGTAGATAACTATCCCAAGCTCCACCTTTCTCCAACACACAAGCCCTCAACAAATCTTCCAACGACTGAATCGTTCTCTCCGTCTGACCATCTGTTTGTGGATGATAAGCAGAACTCAAGCGTAACTTAGTACCCAAAGCTTCCTGCAATCCCGTCCAGAACTTAGATGTAAACCCTGGGTCTCTATCTGACACAATACTAGAAGGAATACCGTGCAAACTCACAATCTTCTCGACATACAATTCTGCCAACCTCTACATCGGATAATCCATTCTTATCGGAATAAAGTGAGCAGATTTCGTCAATCGGTCAACAATAACCCAAATAGAATCACAATTCTTTGTTGTCCTTGGCAAACCAGATACAAAATCCATAGAGATTCCATCCCATTTCCATTCTGGAACAAACAACGGTTCCATCAGTCCTGACGGTTTCTTATGCTCGATTTTTGACTTCTGACAAACCAGACAAGCATACACAAACTCAGCAATTTCCTTTTTCATTCCCGGCCACCAAAACAACTTCTTCAAATCATGGTACATTTTAGTAGCACCGGGATGAATACTCAACCCGCTACGATGTCCTTCTTCCAAAATACTCTTCCTAATCTCGGCAACATCCGGAACACACACCCGATCACCAAATCTCATAACTCCATTCTCATCAATTATGAACTTACCTCCTTGACCTTGGTTGATCAATGTCAATTTGTCAACTAAACCAACATCAGTTTTCTGTCCATTTCGAATCTCTTCCAAAATACCACTGGTCAGCTTCGACATACCCAATTTCACACTATTCGGAGTAGTTTCACATACCAAACTTAAGTCTCTGAATTGTTCAACCAAATCTAACTCACGAACCATCAACATCGATATATGCAAGGACTTCCTACTCAAAGCATCTGCAACAACGTTTGCCTTACCAGGATGGTAATTCAAACCGAAATCGTAATCCTTCAAAAATTCCAACCATCTCCTCTGCCTCATGTTGAGCTCTTTCTGATCAAATAGATACTTCAGGCTCTTATGATCACTGAACACCTCGAACCGTGAACCATACAGATAATGCCTCCACAATTTCAAAACAAACACAACAGCCGCCAACTCTAAATCATGACTCGGATAATTCCTTTCATGTACCTTCAATTGTCGTGAAGCATAAGCCACAACCTGCTTATCTTGCATCAACACACCACCTAATCCCATCAATGATGCGTCACAATACACCACAAAAGTCTTAGCCGGATTCGGTAAAATCAAGATCAGAGCACTAGTCAACCTCCTCTTCAGCTCTTGAAATCCTTTCTCACATTCAGCATCCAAACCAAACACCTGACCCTTCCTGGTCAACTTAGTCAATGGCAACGCTAGTTTGGAAAATCCTTCTATAAACTTCCTGTAATAACCTGCAAGACCCAGAAAACTACGGATCTCAGAAGCATTCTTCGGCGCTTCCCACTGAGATACCGCTTCTACCTTTGTAGGATCAACAGTAATTCCATCCTTGGAAATTACATGGCCAAGAAAACTCACTTCACTTAACCAAAAACTCACATAAAGCTTCTTCTCCTTTAATAATTCCAATACAACTCTGAGATGTTCTGCATGCTCTTCATCACCCTTGGAATAAATTAAAATATCATTAATGAACACCACTACGAACTTGTCGAGGTACGGATGAAATATCTTGTTCATATACTCCATAAAAACACTAGGTGCATTAGTAACTCCAAACAGCATAACAGAATATTCATAATGCCCATACCTCGTTCTAAAAGCAGTTTTCTGAATATCCTCCGTCTTCACACGAATCTGATGATATCCAGACCTCAGATCAATCTTACTGAATACACAAGCTCCAACTAGTTGATCCATCAAATCATCAATCCTCGGCAAAGGATACCGATTCTTTATTGTAACTTTATTCAACTGTCGGTAGTCAACACATAATCTCATTGAGCCTTCTTTCTTCTTAACCAACAACACCGGAGCACCCCACGGCGAAACACTCGGACGAATAAACTTCTTCTCAAGCAACTCCTCTAACTGCTTCTTCAGTTCAGCTAACTCAGATGCCGACATGCGATAAGGTGCCATCGACACCGGACTAGTTCCAGGAATTAAATCTATAGTAAATTCCACTTCTCTCTCAGGTGGCAATTCACTAACGTCTTCCGGAAAAACTTCTGGAAATTCATTCACAACCGGCAATCCCTCACTCTTTGCCTTTCCCTTCGCTTCTAATGCAGAATACAACATAAATACCACAACACCATCTTTTACAGCTAGGTTCATCTGTTTAACCGACATAGTCCCACCTTCAACTTTAACTTCTTTAGGGAATATGATCGTCTTCTCAAAACAATTGATATGAACCTGGTTGAAGACCAACCAGTTCATTCCAAGGATAATATCAAGTTGTTCTAACGGTAGGCACACTAAATCCATACCGAAACCCCTACCAAAAATCACAACAGGACAATTCCTACAGACATAAGAAGTAGTCACTGAACCCGACGCAGGAGTGTCAATAACCATACTTCCATCCATATTAGAAATTTCCAAATTCAATCTCTTAGCACAATCTAAAGCAATAAAGGAATGTGTGACTCTAGTATCAATAATTGCAATCAAAGGTATGTCATTAATAAAACATGTACCTTTAATCAACTGATCATATGGCTTAGTCTCAAACCCAGACAATGCGAACACTTTACCACCAGCTTGCTCCTTCTTGGGTTTGGTACACTGAGGACGAGTATGACCCTCTTCACCACAGTTGTAATAGGTCACCACTCTCACTCTACAATCATTGGCCACAGGGCCGAGTTTTCCACACTTGAAACACTTCTTATCATTACTTTTGCAATCCACCATCCGATGTCCTGTCTCACCACACTTGTAGCACTTAATGGAAGAACTAGAATCTCCTCCACTAGACTTCTTCCAATCACCAGATCTCTAATTACTCCGATCATAAGGCTTACCACGATCCATCTGTTGCTTACCCTTCCTATCAACATACCCTCGAGCATTCGATTTAGTACTAGTAAGATCCTCCTCTAAAATCCTACTACAGTCTACCAGATCAGAAAACCTTCGGATACGCTGATACCTAATACCCTGCTTGATCTCATCACGAAGACCATTCTCAAACTTGATACATTTGGAAAATTCCCCATCTGCATCGTTAGTGTAATGAGCATAATACTTCGCCAACTCAGTAAATTTCGAAGCATACTCACTTACAGTCTTGTTTCCTTGCTTGAGCTCTAGAAACTCAATCTCCTTCTTACCTAGAATGTCTTCAGGAAAGTACCTCCTCAGGAAAGCTCTCCTGAACACAGCCCAAGTCAACGCAACACCATCTTCTTCCATTTCAGTTCTGGTAGCAACCCACCAGTCATCAGCTTCCTCTGCTAACATGTGAGTACCATACCTCACTTTCAGCCCTTCAGCACAGTCAATCACTCTAAAGATCCTCTCGATCTCCTTCAACCACTTCTGAGCATCTTCGGGATCATGTGCACCCTTGAACAATGGAGGATTATTCCTCTGAAAATTCCCCAATTTTCGGTCAGCACCAATAACAGCTCCCTGCTGGTTCCCTCCGAGCACTTCAGCTAACATTCCCAATGCCTCAGCAATTGCATCATCGTTTCTTCCGTTACCTCTTCCAGCCATTGTTCTGTAACATTACAAAACAACCTCTTCAGCACACAAGTATCGACAGTGTCATCATACACTAGTCGCATACAGAAGGGATAACAACACTAAGAAAAGACCAACTATGCTCTAATACCACTATTGTAACACCCCTTCTAAAATACCCCAAATATATTAATTAATGTAATATTAAAAACCAGCTTTAATCAGAGTCAACACGGAAATCAAGGGATGCCACAATTATGAAATAAATAAAACTCTAATTAACTCAGTAGCCATGCTACACTGAGGATCACTATCAAAAATAATCAATTAAGTCAAGACCATGTCTTACACAGCGGAAATAATACCATCAAATCAAAACGGAATAAACCAAGTCTTAATTATTCCTAAAGTAATTCCAATAACAGTTGAATAATGAATAAATCCTCAACCAAACGTTCCCCAGTGTTACAACCTATCAGAGCATGACACTGACATGCAGACTTAAATATCCTAACTCTAGAGCCATCCTCACCAACTCCTGAGCTGCAATCTTTAATCTGAAATCATTAAAGTAAGGGTGAGATTTCTCATAATTACAATGCATTATAAGCTCCTCAAACAACATATATCAGAAGCATATTATTTCACCCATTTTAGCATAATTTCAGATTTCAACACACAATTACAACCATACAAATCATTCCGCACAACGATTAACAATCAGAGAATTGCAACACTGGAAGACATCCTAACATGTTACAATTTCATGCAAATACAATGCAGACACAATGCATGTGGTACCAATACGTGACCAAGTCACCCAACACTGATCCATCATCAACCGGATACAGTAATCATCGATTCGTCCATAAACACCCGGACACGAATCCAGCCTAACCACCCATCATCACCCGGGTACGGTTAACGGCAATACAAGTCAAATTCCACACAATGGGAATTAACTTCACCAAAATGCATATGCACGCACAACACCAGCATGCAACATTTTATCAGTCTATGAAATACACCAAACTATCATAACTGAATCAAATCTCAAACATGATATTCTCAACAATCATGCACACAAGCAACAGCATAAACATGCCTTTCACTCACACCATTCAGATACCTCAATGTCACAGGTACACTACCTCTTAAACACCAAATACACATCGGATAATTAATCACTTATTTCGAAATCCGACATATTCTCAAAATAATTTTAAGTTACAGGAAATCCTTTCATTTCATAAAATAGAGCATTTAATTTAAGAAATAACGTCCAAAACGACGCTCAAAACGGACTTACGGTTTAAAAGTTATGAATTTTCAAAGTTTTGAAATTTTTCAAAAAGTTTCAGTGGAACCCGGTTCCTCCCTGGGAGTAACCGGTTCCCACAGTTCAGAAATAACACGCCCCTGGAAAAATGTATGGGGAACCCGGTTCCTCCAGGTAGGGAACCGGTTCCCATGAAATTTTCAGTTTTCTTTGGAAAAATATAACGTGGAACCCGGTTCCTCCCTGGGAGTAACCGGTTCCTCAGTTCAAAAATGCCCAGTTTCAAAGTTTTACATGCTGGAACCCAGGTTCTCCCACTGGGGAACCGGTTCCCACGACTCACAGAGCCAAAAATGCAGTTTGACAGCAACTGTTTCCCAAAATCATTTTCTTAATCTTGCCAAAACGTACCCACACGTTCCGACATCGTAAAATCACTCAATTACATCCATTAACATACAATATGACTTGTTTTATTCATCATTATAGACCCTATATCATATGAATCAAGGGATTCTCTACAATCCGACACAAATAGGTATACATCTATGGAAACCTAGAAATTCCTAAACTGAGATTTCCTAACATGCTATGATCCATACGGTCGAATTCAAAACCTATAATCCATAATAATTAATCGAAATCACCCCTTACCTTGTGGGTTCTTCGACTTCTGACACGAATTGGCTTCCTCCTTCCTTTTCCTCTTCTCAATTGCACGTACTGAGTGTTTTCTCCAAAAATGATTCTTTTCTCTTTTTCCTTCTTTTCTTCCTTTTATTATTCTAACATAATAAAAATAAATTAAATAATGTGAGTAGAGTCTTTTACTCCTCACACCCTCACTTAACCCTTCACACTACCAATAAACCCACTTCCATTTAATTTAATTAATCCCATTATTCCAAAATATTTAATAATTACATTCCTAATTAAATTAATAATTAAAAATTATAATTATTTAATAATCGAATTAATCGGGGTGTCACACATGGAATGTATATTATATGTGAGTGTATGAGATACACAAATACGTGAGTGTATGAGATACACAAATATATGAGTGTATGAGATACACAAGGTTAAACCGGGAGTGTATAAGATACACAAATATTTGAGTGTATGAGAAACACAAACATGCGAGTGTATGAGATGCACAAGATTAAACTTAATAAAAATCCCTCAATTAATATTAAGTTAATTGCTTTCCAAAATTTAGCACTCATCAAGACTAGTATCGAATAATGTAGGTTTCGCCTAACGCGAGGTGCATGTTTTATATTAGTAAGGTGTGATGGGATAAATGTAATATCCAACTGTTAAATTTTGGGTTTGACTTAACTAAATTAATATTAATATGATTATATATGTTTAGAAGCAAGAGTTGAGAACAACCCATATGATGGATTAGAATAAGGAGTTATTCACTCAACTGATAACATTCGAGAGTTGTATTAGATACAATTGGAAAGAGTTTCTACCTAAATAACTAAGTTTTGTGTAATCCTCCTACGCATACTTAAAACAAAGTGAAATATGGATCTCGACCTGCTAGAAAATCTTTCAACGGGATTTTCCGAATCAAATGTTAAGAGTCATTAGATTTGAGTAAAATAGTGGGAGCATTTTAATAAAAGACCTTATTAAAATGATTTTAATTTGATACAATTTTTACACGTTTTGTAGTTAGAATTTTTGCATTTTATTTATATTTTACTGTAAAATATCCTTATGAAGGATGTAAGGATCAGAAAGGAGTTTCTGAGTTGGTACATAAATTAAGAATTGTTCTCAAGCACGAAAAAGAATTGTATGTTCTCAATAAACCAATTCCTAACAACTGAATATAACTAGATTCGAAGAATGATTCTTATGAGAAGGATCAAGTCGAGTGCCTAGATATAACATATCTCATAGTTGTAGTTGTCAAGGAGAATGATATGATCATTAACCTCGATAATAAGAAATACAAGATGTGAGAAATGTAAAACTTTCCAAGTTCTTTTCAATACAAGTTAGGAATCCAAGTTAATCTAAAATATTTTTAAGATTTAAAATTTGGATTTCCTTATAGAATAAATAGTTGGTCACAAGTTTTATTTGAGATTGTCTCAGTTAGGTAGATTATATTCATTATGAATGAATTTTTCTACCACATCTTGTTGAAAAGAAAAGGAAAGTAGTTTGTGATGCTAAATTGATGAATTATAAAAGAAATGAGATTCATTTTATATTCATTGGAATTTAGGCATACAAACATGGTTCTAAAGGAATGCAGTTCTTTCATATGTTGAAAGAACAAATTTTTTGATGGTTATTGAAAGAGTCAAAGTAGAAGAAGGAAGTAAGACTTATTCTTCATACGATTTATTATAGAAAATACATTTGTCTACTTCTACATCTTGGGTATGTGATACTAGATGTTGATATCACATTTATACGAATGTGATGAGTCTTTTAAGAAGTAGGACATTGATTATAATTTGAGTCCCCTTATGTCTAGAATGGAACAATGTGTTTCATTGACTATAAGTGCTTATAATTTAAATTAGAGCTTGGAATGAAACCAAATAATTGTTATTAAGTTTCATTTAGTAAAAGAAAAATTAATTCTAAGTCTTGTATTGACAAGATGAGGAGTGCATGTTGTGATAATGGACAAGTGTTGTTATGATTATCCAAACAATGTTTTCAATACTAAATCAAGTAGTAGATTTGAGTTCTACAATATTGATAAGCTCATATATAATAAATATGGGACGGATCAAATGAAATTTGAATCTTATATATCTGACATGAGTTAGAATTCTTTTGAGAGGAGTTCAAGAGTGAAGTAGAAGGAAACAACTCGAAAGGGTATTAAGACCATTTGAATTGTTCGCTATGGTAAATACCTATGTAAAGAATATAATGAACATTTAAATCATATCATGTTTGACATTGATCGATTTAAGATAGTTCAATTATATCTTTGTGACTCTTTTATAAATTGTTTTACATACAATTATTCCTATCCTTAAGCAATTCCATTTAAAGTAGTCGTAGAGACACCATATTTGATATGGAGGTAAGAGTACCTAGTTTGTCTTTATGGTCATCTAGATTTTAAGGTTTATTAAGTAAACTTTATCACAATATAGATGAAGATATATTTATGTATGTATCCTAATAGAAACAAAGGAAACATATTCTATAACACGTTATAGGACAAAATTGTTTTGTTGCTAGAACTGGAGTCTTCCATTAGAGATGATATGTATCTAAAGGAGCCAGTGGGAGTGATATAGAACTTGAACAAATTCAAGAACCATAAAATACATATCGATATGAGAATGGAATATGATCCAATTCAACAAGGGAGTTGTTGTTGAACAATTGGTTTGCGTGGCACAAGATTCTATAAATGTATGTAAGTTGTCTATATCCATTTATGAATTGAGGAAAACTTCTTAGAACTAAATTATTTTATTAATGAAGTTTTGTGAAAACTTGGATTAATAAATGACAAATTTAAATCTTGTGCATTCAAGAAGGTTAGTGGGAGTATTTGCATTAATCTAGTATAGTATGTAAGCGATATACTGACCATCAAAACAAATTCCTTGCAACGCCAATGTAGGACATGGTTAAGGAAATGGTTTTGATAAAATGCTTAGGCGAGATTTCCTAAAAGGTTAGGAATCAGAATCTATAGAGATAGATGGCTGATGAATCTCAATCCTAGCACAAGTACATATTCTGACGAAGTATTGAGATACCTAATATGCATAAATCTCACATTAAGATTATTGCATGTATGGTAAAATGTTTTGTCTAATGGGCAATGTCTTATCTCATTGGATGAGGAAAATGACACCATGATATGTACTGCACTAGATGCGCAATATGCTATGAGCATAAACAATAAGTACCAAAATGATTAAAGTGTTAATCACTAGATCCTTATCAAGAAGGTCTATGAGTACCTTAAAGGACCTGGTGTTCCTTTCTCAAAAGTAGATGGGAATAATAATTGTAAAGGAGTTACAATGATTTTATTCTAAAATTTATGAACATATTCATATCACAGTATAAATTAAATATTATGCTTAGATGACAATTGTATAAGTTGAAAGGAGTTTCAGACAATTGTCGTTTCTAGTACAAAGGTCAAATATATGATTTGGATCGCTTTGATAATCCTTGGGAAGAAAATTGTGTTTCTTGTATTGTAGATCCTATTGATCTCATTTTCGATGATAATGGGTTAATCTTGCAAGTTCAGAATACTAGATCTCACTAGCGATTCATGTATATATATTTTGGCACTTCAATTTATTTCGATAGAAGATCGAAAGTTGAAATTGGAAGAGGTGTATATTACCAACAGAGAAAAGAGTTCCTTATGCCCTAATAAAGTATCATGCTTAGATGATGCTTGATGCACATGATGAGCAACTAGATATTAAATTCATATCTGATTGGCTTTAGTGCTAGTGGGAGATTGTTGGAGTAAGCTCTAATAGTCAATCAATATTGACTTAATATGCTTTTGTATCATGACTTTGATATATGTTATTTGTTAATACATATAATCGTTAGGCCTCAAATTTATTATGTTATTTGTATATGACATAATAAAGTCCTTAGAGTAATTAGTCTATTAATGATCTATTAAGTCTGACTTAATTGTGAGAGCTCATTAAACATAAGGACATTATTCTTAAAGTATCCGTAGTCGAGCTTTATTGTCAAATAGGACAACAGTAACGCATAGAGACTATTACGTGAGTAGACTGATGATTGTATCTCACAAGTCATGGATATGAGATATCAAGTCTTCACGTAGGTATAAATATTAGGAGTAATATTTATACTGGATTGACCCACCATGAGAATACTACATAGTTTGTTATGTAAGTGTCATAAGTTATTCTCATAGTTTGTTATGAGAATATTTATACTGGATTGACCCACCCTTCGACCTGAAACCACTATGGACCCTAGATGTGGAGTCGAGTACTTTATTGCCAATCAAACATTGTCTATAACAAGATGACCATAAAGATGGTTGATGGGTACTTTATAAATCATGTTGAGGGACATGAGTGACCTATATGGAATTTGCCCCTCCTACATATACGGGAGTAATATTTGTGGGCCCCTTGATAGAGTATGATTGTAAAATGCATGGTCGTGCTCAAATAAGTCAATATGAGATATTGGGCTTATCTGTTGTTATCAAGAATACTCGGGGATCAAGGAATAAAATATTGAACTATACGAGGGTGACACATTCTATGTCTTGTGTTCAATATAGATATAAGGGCAAAAGGATAATTGTACACATAATCATTATCACAGAAAGGTTATGTCAGATCACATGACATTCTCGTTACTTGGGTAGCAATGATGTGTTGCTAGATACCACTCATTGTTTATAATATTAAATAGGTGATTTAATATTATTGCCAATGTTACGAGAACCTACAAGGTCACACGCATTGAGTACTTATAGTGGAATGGATGATTAAATTAAATATGATTTAATTTAATTATGTGTTAATATTATTTAAATTGTTTAATGTATTAACACATATCGTTTATTTGATTAAATATGATTTAATTAAATAAATGGGAATTGACAGTTGATTAAATTAAATATGATTTAATTTAATTTAATATTTTATTTTATTTAATTAAAAGAGTTTAATTAAATATAAATAATAATTATTTAATTAAATAGTTTAATTAATTAAGATTGGGATTGTTTTGGAAAAAGCCCAAATTATGAGCATTAGGGTTTTAGAAGCTCTCTATAAATAGAGAAGCTCTTTTTCCTTGCTAGGTTAATTGTCAATTCTCAAGAGAACAAGAAACGGCTAGCACCGCCTTCCACTTTGCACTCGCGTGGACTACGTAGAGACGCTGGTAACTTCCGTCGTTCGTGATCGTATGAGAAAACACGCTTCAAGAGGTAATTCTTGAATCCTTATTTCAGTGAGTTTTTATTTGTGATTAATGATTTAATCAAGATCCGTTCATTGGGATTGTTCCGCTAAGAGGTTAAAATTTTGAAAAACCCCTCTTAGATCCCAACACTTGCAGGCTTTTTAGACCTCCGATTGTCCAAGAGGAAGGAATCTTAATGGTCGGCACCGAACAAGTCTGGGACGCGGTCCTTCCGTCTCTTTTGTTAGGAATGCCCTCGAGGCGATGAGGTATCTCATTCATATCCGTCTTGCGGACAGGGGAGATGACAGTCTTTTCAAACAAGTGTAGATCATCGTTGTCGGCAATTGTTGTGAAATCTTGAGGTTAGCTTTGGTCTCCAATTTTCTAAGAGTAAATGAAGATAGGAAAGATAGGATTTCCACAGACGACGCCACTGATCTGACTTGTTGACCAGAATATGATGTGGACAAAAGGGATGATGATTTATCGAGCTGGAATTCATGAAGAGAATGGGTGTGTACCTGTAAGATACACTAATGCACAAGTAAGTAAGTAAGTAAGTAAGGGCGCAAAGAGGTACAAGAAAGTATTAGGGTTTCTAAAGTGAATAGTGGATACGTGGCTCTCACAAGTGTGAAGGTTTATATAGTTTTCTCCCGACACGTGGCCATTGGTTCCTATTTTTGGACCGAGATATCTGGGTCCACAAAAATAAGTAACTGCCAGGACTTTGTCAAAACGGGCAGTCATGCCCGTAACTAGCTGTTGCGTTGGGCAAGGGAGATTTTACGGGTAGACGTACTCGAGACGAATCCTGGTTGTCTGCTAAACTCGTGTCGAGCAGACAGAGTGAGGTTGTTGTTGAAGGCAGAAGTTTGGTTCGGAACGTGTATGATGATGTCGCTCCTGGGGAGCATACGACCAGACTTGTCCGACAGGGGGCCGGAGCCATTGGACCAAAGTCATTTGGACCGTGTTGGAGGTAGATGCGGATTGGACCCATTTAGTCATTGTGCCAGTTCAAAATATAATCAATATCATATGTTTTGAGTATACTCTTTTGTCACTATCATATGTTTGAGTATATTTTTTTATCAGTAGTTTGACTTTGTAACGATTGGGAGGTATAAATCCCCCTACATCCGATTGACTTTTTACCTCCTTGCCTCTCAACAATTTTCCAACTTCGAATTTTTTCATGCACTTTCATTAATTCATTTGGATTCAATTTTTATCGACCAATGTTTCTTAATCAAAAGATGGAATTCTCACAAAATCAACAGCTACAATGCAGAAAAAGATGTTTAGGGAAAGAGAATAAATTTGTTATTTGGATCAGTATCATATGTAAATCATCAAAACAATAAAGTTTTGCATATAGAAACCGATGAAAATGCATTTTCTTGTAGTGCAAGCAAGCTAATAATCACTCAACTCTATATAGATACTACATTAACACCAATAGGACTCCTTACATTTTGTCTACCATTCTTCCATGTCAAGGCACCAAACACAAAGTTTCCATTACTATTCTTGAAAGGGACAATATCAATCCTAAAAGTTATCTTCTCTCCCGCTTTCGAGAACTTCAGTCCTGCTGGTCTAACTTTAACATTCACACCAGATGGATTTTCAACACTTGCAACATACACAGCTGGTTCCCGACCATAGTATGTAACGGTTCGATAAACAGATAAACTTCCATTCAAATTTGATACACCAATTGAAGGGTAATTGAAGTTGTAGGAAGGTGTAGGAGAATTCTGGCATTGAGTAAGTTCACCAGTGATGTTCTTAAGCTGTGATGGACTAGCTCCATTGCTGCAGAGAAAATCGAGAGCATCTTGGGAATCGAAATCGTATACTAGTCCAGGATTGAGTGATGCAAGAGGATTAATGTGTCCTGACCCGTAGTCGAATGGAGTTGTTTGAGTTCCATTTGGATCTCTTCCTATGAGGTGGTTTGTGTTATCAACTACTGTTGCTGTAACATCATAACAAAGACATCATAAGATTTTTTTTTCATATTTCAAACAAATCTAATGTTTTTTTGTTTTCGAGACGATAAAAAACCTACCTGTTGTCATTATTGCCGACATTATAGCTGCAGGAGACCAAGATGGGTGGTAAGATTTGATAATTGCTGCGACCGCAGATATGTGTGGACAAGACATTGATGTTCCTGAAATGATGTTATAGTCAACAGATTGTTGTTCAACTGTGGCTTCGGTAGCTACTGGTGACCATGCTGCCAGAATATTCAGTCCAGGTCCTGTTATATCAGGCTGCATTTTTCGATAAACACAAGTATTTATATATAGGATTCATAAGTTGTTTTCAACTTATTTTGTAAGCACTTAATTAAAAAATTTATATGTTTATCCAAAGAAGATATAGTCCAATTTGTACACTTGCCTTGATAATATCTGGTGTTATTATATTTGGCCCCATGGAAGAGAAAGCTGCTACTTCTGGAGCAGGTTTTGTACCAACAACAGTTATTGTTGGGTAGATTTTAGCGACGGGGTTCCTAAAATAGAAAAAGCATTAGAACCAAAATTTCACTAATCAATCTTTTAACTTCATCAAAGTTAGAGCCGTTTTTGAAGGCGTGCAAAACAAACAATTGCAGAGAGCCCAAAATTTGGCACGATTAAACCATAACTAATAGGGCCTCATAAAATGTTTATCACACATGACCTCCAAAAAATTGAGACGGCTCTGATGAAAGTGTGACTAATTTCCATATTGTAGACTTTTTTGAAAACTCACTTATCTGTGTTTATGTATGCTTGAAGCTCTTCTACAGCATCCTGACCAATAATAGTGCTTGGGATGACAAACTGAAAACCAACTTCTTTGGCATTATGGTCAATAAGTATCATTCCAACACCACCACCTTGCTTTACAATTATCGATTTTTCTTCTCTTTTGTCTGTGAAAGTTTCAATTGTGCAGATAACAATTTTTCCATTGATTAAGGTAGGATCGAGAGTATTGTTCTTGCAAAAGCTGGTAACAAAACAAATCAAAGAATTTGTGTGTTAGGTTTAACTCAATCCTAGAAAATCGGCTTGTAAGTATCGTCAATGAAGTTTGTGTCTTATGATATACCTCGCATTTGTTGCTGGAACTCCAGAAGCTGCAGCTGCACTTCCATATATCAAACCATGAAAATGCTCCATTTTTATCGGATTTAGAGAAAAACCCTGAAGGCACATAAACATGTCACAAAGAATCATGACGCAGCCACAACGCTATTCAAAATCTTATGTATTGCGTATATATTTATAAATGGTTTGTGCTTTAAAGCTTACCTTCAAAACTTTTGAGTTGCCAAGGTAGATATTTGAACTGAATTCTCTATCTAAACTGCTAGCAGCAACAGTTAGGATCCAAGGAGCAACATTGCAAGCAGTTCGAGGAAAAACCGAGTTTCCAGCAGAAGCAGAAACAAGAATTCCCTTTTGAAATGCATGGAATGCTCCAACACTGACTGCATCCTCGAAGTAATTTGGCTGCGGAGGATTAGGACCAAGGGAGAGGGAAAGTATGTCAACACCATCATGAATGGCATCATCCATAGCAGAAAGAACATCAGCATCACTGCAAAATCCAAACCAACAGGCCTTGTAGATAGCAAGCCTTGCACTTGGAGCACCGCCTCTAGCTGTTCCTTTGGCAATGCCGAATAAGCTAGCATTATCAACAATGGATCCTGCAATGGTGGAAGCTGTGTGTGTTCCGTGTCCATCGCTGTCTCTAGCTGATCTGAAGAAAACCTTGTCCACAACGCCTTCTAGAGGACCGTTTTCTGCTTCAAAACCTTTTGAATAGAATCGTGCACCAATGATTTTGCTGAAGTGTACAAACACAAGATAAGATCATGGTTATTCTCAAATTGAGATTTATATCGTGAATCGGAAGAACTATTTTTGGAGAGGGTTATGTCATGAAATCGACATTCAACTTAAAACTTAGTCTAATATTTATGATTAAACAGACTTGGAGTATCAATGTTAAGAACTAGTCCATGATGTGTTCTTACTTGTTGCAATTGGCTAGAGTAAAATTATCGCCAGTAACACACTCTCCCTTGAATCTCTCAGGCACGGGACCTATTCCGTAATCATTAAAGCTTTCCGATTCGGGCCATACTCCTGAAAACCAATGTGAAGTGAGTAACTGTAATAATTCAAATGAAAGAAAAATGAGAATGCATCAAAGGAAGGAATTACCAGAGTCAATGACACCAACAATGACATTGGATGTAGAGTCGACAGCAATGTGGCGGCTATTGTAGACTATGCCTAATCTAAGAAAATCCCAAGAATGTGTTGTGTGGAGCTTACTCATTTTGCTCTCAAAAACACACACAACTGAATCATATTCTGAAACATAATCCAAATCATCCATTAGAAGTAGAACATAGAAGATTCTTTCACATAAAATAAAAGATAGAATTTAGGAAGATATAATGCAAGAGTTCAATACAATACCTGCAAGCTTATCAGCTTGATCCGACGTAATCATGGCCGAAAAGCCTCGAAAGCTTTTACTATAATGGTGTAGTGCTGTTGCCTTTGCATCACTGAGGCTGAAATGTTGAGAGAATTACTTGATATTTGAAATGTTCACATTCACACACATAAATCAAGCTTATAAGAACACAAATAGTGATATCATATGATAAAGGAACAAGTCTTATATCTATTGTTATACCTTCCAGTGACTGAAGCTAGTATCTCATGGTTTGCTCTGATGACAGATTCTGTATTAGGGTGTGAATGATCTCCCATGTAAATTATATAATGCTGCATCAAGGAAAATTAACAAGTTAAGCCATGATGATTTTGTAACTCATAAGCTATAGATGCATGTAAACCCGCGGTAATCGGTCTAGTGGTGAAGGCCTGGGTCGTGATACTGTGCGCCTCTCAAGCTCTTAGGTTAGAATTCCGCTAGATGGTAACAATTCATGTGTTTGACCAAGTACATAGAGGACTTTTCTCTGCCTTTAAATGGGGTCCGCTAGTGGACGGTGGAATTGGTTTCCTAAGATTAGTCCGTCGCAACTCGCAAGGCCGGATACTAAGATATTTTCATAAGTTCGCCAAGATGGCATATGAAAACAGTGTATATTTTATATGAAAATGATTCGACTTTCTTTTATCTTTTATTATAAATATTTATGACGCACCAGAAACACGACACTGACACTGACATGTTGACACCGATAATATTTTTTAAAAAAATGAATAAACTAAACGTAATCACAAGTGTTGGTGTCAGTATATTAACATAGACACACATTTTTTCAGAGGAGATTTTTGTGCTACAATAGCATTGAGCAATTATGTACCTTTGGAGTGGATCCATTGACCATAGTATATCCAATAAACAAGAGAATGGTGAAAGTTAAAGTTATGGTAAACCCCATGATATGCAAAAGGGTTGAGGACAGAAAGATAGATGCTGAAATGATGAGGCTTATGGTATACGGCCTCTCTTTTTATAAGCTAAAACAAATTAACTTACATGTCATAATCATATTTTTAAAAACAGTTGCCGGCAATAAATGTTTCTGCTTATAACTTAGTGTACATTTGGGATTCTAAATAGAGAAATTTAGAAGGAAAAAAGGTTATAATATAATATCAAGATAGATATTAGTTTGATTTTACGTGCTACCTGCATTTGGAAGAAGAATAATAAACAATAATTATTAAATTCCGAAGTATTTTGCTAACTGATTCGACTTATCAGCACAAAAGCATGTTATGGGAGAATAAATTGCATATGCTTAGAGACCAAAAGCTATAGGACACAAATTCTTGCTGGTAAGGTAAACTGACCTTTCCATGCATATTTCCTCACACATACAAACAAGGTTTTGAATAATCTACATGCACTTGAAGGAGATATTTAATTGGTTTACAAATTAATATATAACATTTGGTAAGTAATAAGACTCATGAAAGTTGAGTTCAAATTTTGATTGGAACAAACATTGATCAGATTTTACTTGTTCACAGTAAAAGTTAACATAGTTTGTCAGTATGTTGTCAGTAAATTGAAGCTGAAAATTCTTGCCCAATTTTAACTCTAAAAGTACTCAGTTAAAATTAAGTCTATCTTTAAGTTTTTGAGAAATATACATTTAATATACAGGCCAACGTAAGCAACCAACATCACATACAAATTATTTTTCGGATTATTTCAGATTCTGTTTTTATACACAATTTAGAAGTAAAATCAGCATCCACTTCAGTAACTCACATCCACCATGATATATAAATAAAAAAAGATGCATTTCACTTGATCCAATAGCTGGTAACTTACAACTTGTACAAATTATAAAGATATGTTTAAACAAGTGTGGATCTTGGAAATAAAATCCATTCCGCATTAACCTTCCTCTCCGAACTCCTTGGTGAATCTCTCATGAACATCGAGGTCAGATTTGCTTACTGTAGGCCTTTGTCTAGCAAGTACTTTGTCAAAATCGGTTCTTGATATAGGTGGAGGAAGGATCTACATAGAAAATTATAACTATTAGTCCTCAATTATTATTTTGACTAAGAACTCGGAACTGCCAACAAAATCTGTGTCATCTGAATACCTTTGAAGCAAGTCCCTGTGTGGCAAGATCCTGCATTGTAATTTGTACTGCATTTTGTTGCTTCTGTCCACATGGTATCCACATACCTTCCGGACTCTTAAAGAAATACATGGCATCTTGAGTTTTACGAACAGGTTCGAATAAAACATCCTTCACCTGCAGAAGAATCCAAATACCTTTAACTTGAAACTCGTAAAAATAAAGTGATAATTGCAACTAAACATATCATATAGAAGTCAAACTTACACAAACAGATACATCTGAACCTGAAAATCCCTCGGACTTGCGAGCCAAGTGTTCAAAATCACTTTCAGTCAAATTATGAGGAGTGTCTCCTAGATGCACCTGTTCTTATCAAGCCATGAAAAAAAATGGTAAGACCATTGTTTGGTTCAAATAAGACCCATCCTTCAATAAAGTGAATAAACATAATCTCAAATATTTCCCTTGCCTTGAACATGTGTTGGCGAGCTTTTAAATCTGGTAGTGGAATGTATATACGCTTATCAAAACGCCGCCTTATTGCCTGCCATTGCAAGTTGATCAATCAAAACAGTATTTCGTTGGCTCATTATGAGAACAAATAAACAACTATTTTTTTCTTACCTGGTCTAGAGCATATGGTGTATTTGTTGCTGCAAGAACAAGAACTTTCTGATCATTGTGTCCAACCCCCTAAGAGGAAAATGCAAATAAACTACTTTATTACATTGGAAATAAATGTTATTTTAATCTTAATAAATAAACTAAGGTGACCATAAAGTAACTTTTCCCGCCTAAAAGAGTTGCAGCATTGTAATTTGCTTTGCATTTGCTTTTTTTTTAAACAAGACAATGCTTTGTATTTACTTTGAAAATGTTGTAGCATGCTTTATGACATCCCGTCACAATTTAGTAATTTGCTTAGCATTTGTTTCAACAGTTTATCCTTTTAATTTTGAAAATAAAAAGTACTTATTCCCGCCTAAACTGTAGAAGTCCTACGAAAATTTGTCTTTTATAAGCCATAAAGGTAACACTTTTTAATTGCAGCTTTGTGCTGTGTATACTTAATGGGGTGCATTTTTCTTGTTTCAGAACTGGCTAGTAATAGCCTGGTGTTCCGGAAACCAGACTACAACAATACCATATGGAGCTTGATTTCACAAAGGCGGGGTGTTGTAACAGTTTTAACCAAATTGTATGGAAAAGAAATTAAAGGGAGTTGAGAAAGAAATAATCCCATTCTCTTGTTCTGTATTCGGATTAGTATATGTGCCAAAAACAGCAGCAAGCTCTTTTAGAATTTTGGATAGACTATAATATTAACACCCAAAAAATAGCTTATTTGGGCTTATAAATGAAATACAAAGTCCAAACTAATAGGATACAGACACAGATACAATTAAAAATGAAAGGCACAATATATCAAATTCTTTAAAAGTGCAAAGAACACAAGGAAGAAAAAAATGCTTCACGTGGAAAGAAATATAGATGGCTAATTCTCTAGTCATCATTTTTCCCTGTACATAACTTTAGTACAAAACATAAATGAAACAAAATAATCATCGCTATATAACATAATTTTCTAGACGACTAAGCCAGCAACTAAGTTACTTATTTCAGGAATTTTATATCATGAACTGCAATTTCTAACTAGATAACTACCAAGCAATCAAAGGAGAACCAAGAATAGAAGACATTCGATGTGGTCATGTGAAGATAACATAAGAGGCAATATGTACAATGGTAAAATACAAAATGAGCTTTGCAGCAAAAGACTTATCAAGGATAAGAATAGTTTGAATTATAGTGTAAAGGTATAGGGGAAGGGAGAAAAAGAGAAGATTCTGAGTAATGTTTTTAGATTGACATGGTGAGTAGCGACAAATGATGCGACAGAAAATACTAATACAATGGTGCTATTTATAGTAAAATAATAAATGAGGTCAAGTACTAGTTTAGTATTACCAACATTGTTCTTCTAAAAATGGAAGCAGCTTTTGTGAAGCTTACCTGCATCCTCTATTTGATTCTAACCTATTCACCTAAGAAACTACCTCCAGGGAAAACACATGGGAACGCAAATAGCTCATTGAATTTGAATGAATGACTTTGAGACATAGGCTCTCATATGGCTATATCGTTTATTATTGAATAAGTGTTCAATTAAATTGTCTATTAAAATACAACTAATAACTCAAATTAGGAAAAATAATGAAATCAAGAAGCAAATATCAAGATTGCTTACTCAATTAAAAAAACTAATAGATTCCACAATAGAAATCAACATATTTTGATATTTCTAAAATAATGCAAGATATAAAAATATTTTATAGCTATTCTAACAATGAAAGAAAACTAAGCTGTTGTGTCAGATATCACTAGATGGTGGTTAAAGGATATTATAGAGATTAAGACATTTCAAGGGTTGATTGCACGCTCAAATGTAACAAAGCGACACAAACTATTGAAAAGATGTGGAAGATGAATAAGCTCAACGATGGACCACAATTCAACAACTATGGGCCCATATGCAGAGAGACAACTAAATTTGCTTCAGAAATTGTCTAAAATGAACACTTGGCTTGTCTTCTAAGAAATTATATGGCAATGAATACCTCCACAAGTCCTTCAAACTTGAAAACCATTTTGTCAGATGAAAAGACAAAGCCAATAAAACCTACTTTTAAAAACGAAAGCATGAGACAGCCATTTGCCTAAATGGGTTAATTTAATTACCTTCGAAATTAAGAGAACAATTGAAGTTTTCATTATGGAGTGAAATTTTTAAAATATGACACATTTAGGTACTCGAGCTTTTTGACTTGTTCAAAATAATGCAAATCAAATGTCAACAAAAACATCTACGGTTCTTAACGAGATATCCCACCATAAATTTATTACCTGCATCTGCACCAGAAGTTCAGTTTTAATTCGTCTTGAAGCTTCACTCTCATTGCCTTCTCCACGCGTACCACATAGAGAATCTATTTCATCAACAAATATGATGGAAGGTGCACTTTCGCGAGCCATTTCAAAAAGATTTGAAACCAGTTTTTCACTTTCACCCATCCACTTTGAAACGAGGTCTGATGAAGAAACACTGTAAAAAAATAAAAATGTTAAATACATTAGAAAATATATGTCCACCTATGAACCTTACATTTCTAATTGTACAAAAGATCTTTCTTCAGACAGTCAATGTCCAGGAAAATGTGGGAATGTTGCATGTTCACATGTGTGCATGAAATAAATTAAAATCATTAAAAAAAACAACAGCAACTGAAACATTTCCCACCAGGGGGGTTACTTTCATGGAAGAAATGATACCACAAATGGCCCATCATAAATCATGTTGAGTGATAAACCATTGTTTATTTTAAAATCATTCTTAATGGTGTGATATGTAGTTTTCCTTTCTTACTGAGCATTTTTTAAGTGTTTTTCATTCACACCAAAACTACTAGGAAGAGATCCTTCTATCCATTTCATAATAAGAGGTTAATCCAACTTTCTTTCTAATGCTATCATCCCTAATCCCACCTTATCCAATGTGTCCACTAAGCTACCTCAATATTCTCAATTTCACATCTGTGCAATATATTGAGCTTATTGTATTGTTGTTGGGTCTTCACTAGAGCATTCAATCCCATACAACATCACAAATCTTAATTGGTGTGGTGAACTTCAGCTTGAATGCTAACTAACTTTCAATCACAAATTATACCTGAAGTGTTCCTTTATTTAATCCATCCTATTTGAATCCTATAATTTACATATCCCTTTATGTCCCATTATTTTGCAATGTACACCCCCTAACATACTTACATCATGAAATAAATTGTATGGTCTTCAATTTTCACCTGTCAGCTAGAATTGATGTGCCTCCTACTAAAATAGCATTCCATAAATTAAACTCTACTAAGATAAAAATCATGTGCTTCCAATGCTTGTCTCCACAATTCTAGCTTCCCAATTATTTATTCCCATAGCGCTATAACCTACATAATATTGTTTCTAGAAAGCATACATCATGACACCAACTCTCGGGTAACTATGCTAAGTAAGCACATGCAACATAAGATAAATAAGGGCTCAAAGTTGACTCTCACTCTTGGTAAATCTTACGTATTATTAATTACTTAAATATAAACAGTGCAAACTCCTTTCATCCATAGAATCTTCCATAATACCACTTTGGCTACTTTGTCATACAACTTTTCCAAATTGATGAAAACCATGAGTGGATCTTTCTAATTCATAAAATATCTCACCATCAATGTACAAAGTAGACATATATAGCTTCCATAGTCAACCTAACCGGCATAAAACTAAACCATTTTGTTTTTGTAATTTGTAATTAGGGTCTCTTCTCTTAATATCCACTCAATTAACCTCTAAAATAACTTCAAGCAGTTTAATGCATCAACCTAGTTCTTTCTACGGAATAAAACTTATACGCCAAATCATTTGCCTGGAGAGAGCCTAAAACTGGAAGATATAGAATGATATTTTATGGACAGGCTGATTATGGAGAGAAAATTGGAAGGACAATATGGAGTTGAAGAGCGTAATTTTCCTGCAGACAGCCTAATTGAGAAAAGAAATTCGGAAGGCCGGTATGGAGGTGGAGAGAGTAAAATTATTTCAAACCGAAAGAGAAAATGGACAGAGGGAAAGTGAAACAGTGAAAAATATGATTAATTTTATCTTGACAGCATTTTATTCTGTAATCAGTAACTCAGACAACCGTGAATTAGGACCAGAAAGTCCAGACAAATAAGTCAATGCTACTCAAAAAGTCCAAACATAATATATAAAATAATATAGCATACAAAATTCACCTGAAAAACGTAGAATCAGCTTCAGTTGCAACAGCCTTAGCCAAGTATGATTTACCTGTTCCAGGTGGTCCATACAGCAAAAATGCTCTCCAAGGTCGTCTTTTACCTGAAATAGGCCATGGCAATTTGGCAAATCATATTAAATACTTATAACAAATAGCCCTTATTCAATTGTTCCTTAAAGTTAAGTAAATTGATATAAACATATGGCATGGTAATTTTGATGATAACTACAATTTAGAGCTTCAACATAATCAAAGTACCACAGTGCTCTAATCAAACTCATCTAAATGCAGCTGATCATTCCAAAGAACACTCACCAGTAAAAAACTGAGGAAACTTCACAGGCAAGATAACAGCTTCCTGCAAAGACTGCTTGGCACTCTCCAACCCAGCAACATCATTCCACTTCACATTGGGTTTCTCCCTAACAATTGCGGAATTCAACCCCGCCCTAAGCTTGGACTGCTCCGGATCCTCTCCATCCCCCTCGCCATTCTTCGGCTTCGTTTTGGGCTTGGTAGCAACGGCAGCATCCCCATTAGAAGCCGGGCCCGGGCCGCCATCATCGAGAACAGCTCGGATCTCCTCGGCACGGCGAAGATACTCAGTAAATTTCTGAGTAATGGCTTCTTTAATTTTGGGATTCTTCTCGTACTTGAGATGCGTTTTGAAATACTCTAACGCGTTCATGTATAGAGGAAACGCTTTAGCGTAGTTTCCAGCGTTGTCTTCTTGTACCGCTTGTTTCACGTATTCGATTGCTTGTTCCTTGAAATTGCTATACATGTTGTTATGGTTAACGATGATCGTGTATAGTGATTGAGAATTGAGAGGTTGATGGAAACCCTAGAGGTGTGAGAACATGGTTTGGGGAAATTGGAAACCCTAGAGATTTTGTTTGGAGAAAATCGCGTTTGGATTAAGTTGATAATAAGTGGCTGCGATTCAGGGAAGGTTCTTGTGACCAGAGATGGGAGAAACTTCCACGTTTGAGTGTTCGATTTCGCAGATAGTCGGAGATTGTAATTTTGTTTGCATTTTTATTTTTATTTGATTATTTAAAGAAAAAGAGCAAAGTAGTATTGTTGTTTAAAAAGTAGTACAACTTAAAATTAAAATAAATAAAATATTTAAAACCTTAAAATATCATGTTTGGAAAAAAAGTTACACTTGAACAAGAAAACTCAAAGGCACGCTAACAAAACTCAAAAGTCGAGGTTTTTAGTTAAAGTAAATAAGAAAATATGAAACTTTATAAATAAGGTTTAGTATATATTGAATTGTAGTCTATGAAGAAAATATGATGCAGGTATTATTTTATTCAAATTACTTTTTTATAATATTTTATGTTTATGTTGTATTTTGATTCGGTCTTAAAAGTTTTAAAAGTTTTAAAGTATAGATTTTTATCATATTAATATTTTGATAATATCAAACTGTTGATATCTTAACATTTAAAAATCATTATCTTTTCATTAAATTCATTTTAAAGCGTTTCATTATTAATTAAAAATGTTATACTAATCAATATTATATATTGAATATTTTTATATTACAATTATGTATTTAAATAAATTTATTGATCGACAAAGCAAATAAATTTTTATCGAAAATCTGTTACAGTTTTTTGCGTGTATTTTATCTATTATAATAATATCTTTTACACAAAACAAAGTTCTAAGTCATATATCAAATATTTGTATGTTTATATATTTTTATTTATACAATTAAATATTTTTATATTTGTATAGATATAAAATAATATATTTCTATATTATGTTTTTTTTTTTTTTGAAAGAAATCTATATTATGTTATGGTTCATCATTAAAGTTGTATCAGTTAGTAAAGGATAATGAATACTAATATTTTATAAGTTTTATAATTTTTATTTTTCATTTTCAATTATATGTGTTAATTGTTTTTTTTTCAATAGTTGTGTTAAGTATTTAACATCAGTACCATAGATATTGCTGTGAATTTTATGACCAGATTTGTTAAATCGGTTTATTTTAAAATAATTAAGATAATATAAATTTAAATACTTTAAAATTACTATAATACTAAGTTATATCAAATAATAGATTTTTATATGGGAAAAAACATTTATTTTATTATATTCTAAATTTTCAAACTCACCTATCACTATCAACACGATAATACTATTCTATTTTTGTTAATAGCATCAATAAATTTATAATAGAAAAAAATTTAAAAATTATAGACATTTTCGATGGGCTAAATCTATTTTTCCAAAAATTTAAAATTATAGGCATGTCTGTTGGGCCGAATCTATTTTTACGAAGGACAGACAAAATATTTATTTACAATATAAAAGAATTTAAAAATTATAGGTCTGCACTTCCAATATTTATTTTCTGCATAAAAATTAAATAAATTCAATGCTCTATGTATTGAAATCTACATTTGTATCGGAGATGCATCTACAAAATATTCAAGCAAATGTATCTCCAATAAATTATTTATACTGATTTAAAATCTTATTTAATAATGTGTAGAATTTCGGTGCATTTGGAGATGTATCTCCAAAAACCTGAGAACGTAAACATATTTTCTTACGGTGTGCTAGAAAAGAATGTGGTGCATTAAGAAATTATTAAAATCTTCAACTTTGAAGAGAAATTAACTTGCCACGTTTTTTATACATGTCGTCCCCTCCCCCATTTTCAATATTCCCAAAATACCCCTTTTACTATTTACACTTAATTTTTTACTTTTGTGGAAAAAAATTACCATTAGTCAAAGGATATAAAAATTGAAATTTCTGGTATACTAAGCAAATTTTCGGTGCCGATTTTGGTCGTGTACCGAAAATTCTTTACATTCTGCAAACTTCCGGTTGCGATTAATCAGAAATTTCAAATTTCCGGGTTGCGATTCACCAGAAAATTCAAAATTTTCATGTCAATTTTCAAAACCTAGCTCATGTACCGAAAATTAGCAGATTTCTGGCAGAAAACTTCAACTGTCAGCAGATGAAATTTTATATCTTTGCGGTCCTGAACCGACATCGTTAACTTCTTCTACGAATTTATGTACTAATCTTACGTAGTTCTTCATCACAGATACAATACGGTTCTTATTTAATTTATACAAATTTTATTTGTTTTTTGTAAATTGACGAAGTTTACTAATTATATGTTTTGTAATTGTCAAATTTTTGAATCACGAGCTAAAGTTCTAAAATGGGCACAATCTATTGGAAAAAATCATGGTATTGTTGTTGTTACAATTCCGCCAGATTCTGCTAATGGATTGCGATGAAGGAATGATAAAATGATTATGGTTTGTTACAAAGGGGGAAATATCAAAAAGAAAAATGAATATGGAAACCCTTTTGGTGGCAACTATACTATGAAGATTAGATGCCCATTTAGGCTGAGATATGTTCCAAGTGGTCAATTGGAAGGATATGTGTGGTTGTTACATAAGAACAACACATGGACTATCGTGTGCTTGTCAGCTTGCCAGTTTCTAAAGTTTAGGCACACCTTTACCCTTGGAATCAATTCATGTATTTTGGACGAAATTGCACATTTTAGAACATGATGCGACTAATGATGAGAGTAAGTGGGATTTAGAAGAAGAGTGTGAAGAGATATTTTAGTACTTTGGATATTATGGGTCAGAGTGTGTTGAAGAAAAAAGTTCGTGATCTAACTTATCCATCCGCAACTTTAATGTGTCCACCACCGGTGAAATACAAACCAAAAAGGAGAGTTAAGAAAAGTAGAAAAGGTGAGGAGGGTGATGTGTATCGTGATCCTAGCTAGTGGAAATACGAGGCAGCTTCGCAGGGAAGTCAATCTACAAAGAGATCATGCATAGAACCAATTCGAAGTCAATCGTTGACCATGTTAGTTGATAAGCAACCTTCTTCCAAATCTACAAGAGTTGAGTACTTGTCACAATTTCCTACTTTCTTTCATTCATACATCGATGACATTATTGATGTTGATAATGATGGAAATCGTGATTTCCATTGTATTTCATCTTTATTGGGATGAGGGAAGATGCATGTTATTCGGTTCGAAAGTAATTAGATACTCAAGTCCAATAACACACTGACTTGTTTTTCAAGTTATTTTATGACACAATCTTTGTTGTTAAGACTTTGTTACAAGTAAAACAATTGGATGTGCATGGCAAAGATAAATGGATGACGATTCCTGATATGGGTTATCCCATTACTTTTAAATACAGAGTCATATTTGGTTCCATTTCTATGAGACTTAATATAACATTTTCCCACTTCTCATAGCTTCACCCCCGTACACAAGTCGGTATATACAATCATTATTGTTGGTTTTGTCAACAATAATCATTGAATTCAGCTAAAATTGAAACTCGATTGTCCACTACCTCATGTCACTACTCTTTGGAGGGAGAATTATTATAATAATGCAAAAACATGGGAATCAACATATGCATGTCGTTTCAAGCATTGTGAAGAATTGTCTAGGAAGTAATTGTAGTTTTTTTGTAATACATATATGTATGACATTTATTCTATTTATATATTAAGTCGGTTCCCTATTTCACTGTGTATTTTATTAAAGTAAAAGTTAAAAAAAAATTAAATAAATAAAAGTTCCAATACTACCAGAAATTTGAAATTTCCAATTTTACACACCAGAAATTTTAAATTTCCGGTTTCTTATAACGATGACATACATTGGAAATTTGAATTTTTCAATACCGGATATTTCAAATTACCAGTTAAGTATATATGGCACGGTAAAATTTGAAAAATCAACGAAATTTCTGGTATTTTCGTGAAATTTCTAGTATTGCACCAAAAATTTCAAAATATTTGATATATTAAAAGGACAGTTTCGTAAAAGTGTCAAATCTGAGAATTGACATGTATAAAATGAGATTTTTTTTTAATAACCAAGTTTTTCAAAAATAACCAGTATTTCAAAAAAATTACATAAATGACCACTTTTTGGACAGAATTACACTATGTCGCCACTCTCAGTGGTGACTACCCTTAATTTTAGGGCAAGTCGCCAAACTTCTCTCTATTTTAGGGCAAGTCGCCACTCCTAGTGGCGACTTTTGTTATAAAAAAATAGAGAGAAGACGCCACTGGAAGTGACGACTTGCCCTAAAATAGAGAGAAGTCAAGTCGCCACTGGGAGTGGCGACTTGCCCTAAAATTAAGGGTTGTCGCCACTGGGAATGAGGACATAGTGTAATTCTGCCCAAAAAGTAGTTATTTCAATAATTTTTTTGAAATATTGGTTATTTTTTATTTTTTTTGAAAAACTTGGTTATTCAATTTTTTTTCGTAAAATGAGAGTGACATGTTAATTCTTCAACTTTTAAAAGGCGAAGAAAAATTTATTTCGTACCCCTACAATTAGACTTGTACCCCTATAATTTTAAAAAATATCAGTTTTACCCTTAAAATTTTTAACCAATTTATTATTTCACTTTTTATTATTCACTAAAAATTTAAATTCTGCACCCTTACACATGTATTTCGGAACACTTAAAGAAAGTGTTGCGGTATGTATTGTAATAAATCGGAAAATTTTGAAAGATTTATGGGTAAAATATTTCTAAAAGGATTTTAGCAACATTTCAAAACCGTAGCTAAAACTGTTTTTGAAAAATCATTATCATACCGAAACATTTTTTTTAAAGTGGTTCGGTTTTAAAAATTTCTAAAGGAGTTTTAGCAACGGTTCAAAAGCGAGCAAAAACTGTTTTATAAAAAAAAATTACCAAGCGGAACACTTTTTGAAAGTGTTCCGGTTAAGTGTATTATTAGGTAGGATACCGGAACACTTTTTAAAAGTGCTCCGGTTAAGTGTATTATTAGATAGGATACCGGAACACTTTTTGAAAGTGTTCCGGTTGAGTGTATTAATAGACATGATACCATAACACTTTTTAAAAGTGTTCCGGTTTAAAGAAATTATTTAAAGACTTTTAGAAACGGTTCAATACCGTAGCCAAAACTGATTTTTTAAAACCAAATACCATACCGGAATAGTTTTTGAGAGTGTTCCGATTTTAAAATTGTTAAAGGAGTTTTAGCAACGGTTTTAAACTGTGGCTAAAAGTAGCAAAACAGTTTCTTTTTAAAAAATTATCATACCGGAACACTTCCTTTAAGTGTTCCAAAAAACATGAGTAGGGATGCAAAATTTTTAATTTTTTAATTACTAATAAAAAATAAAATAATTATAATTAAAAGGTGAAATTGACAATTTTTTTAAAATCGCAGGGGTACAAGTCAAGGTGAAACACAATAAAAGCCCAAATTATAAACAACCAAGCCCATAAACAAACGAACACTTCAATTTCCCTTCTTCCTCTCCCACCTTCTCACACTTCTCATTCCATTTCTACAGCAACCAAACATGGAAGAACACCACCACCACCACCAAGACTGCAACACTCCAAACTCCGCCGGAGCACAATCACCACCCACCACCGGAACCTGCTGCAACTGCGGCGGTCCCACAACATTCCCACCACCGCCAGTATCGCCCGCCTTCTCAGAAATATCCCCACCTCCAACCTACCGTCCCATCCGCGCTCCGGCGATCCCACCGGACCCACACTCCCAGCGCGCAATCATCCTCTCTCCGGTCCCTCAAGCCCAACACGTCCCCGTAGCTTCACCGCCTCATCAATTCCAAATCCCGATCAAGCGTATCCAATCCCCCGACGACATTCGTAAACTTCACGACTCCGATTCCGGTAAAAACTTCGTCGGATTCGTCGTCGCGCTTTCCGAATCCACCCGCGGTCGTAAAATCTCCGATCCTTGCCACCAATCCGAAACCATCAACACCATTGTCTCCATTCTCGAAACCCTAACTCAATGGACCGAAGAAATTCCACCGGCTCAACAAGCCGCGCGCTACGGAAACATCGCTTACCGAACCTGGCACGAACGCCTCGTCAATTCCGGTGAATCCCTCATGTTCCAGTTCCTCCCGAAGAATCTCCAACCAGCAGCAGTTGAACTTGTTCCGTATTTCTCCGATAGCTTCGGGAACTCGAGCCGAGTCGATTACGGTACGGGACACGAGACAAATTTTGCGGCATGGCTGTATTGCCTGGCGAGGTTAGGGGTGATCAGAGAAGAGGACTACCCTGCTATAGTAAGCAGAGTGTTTGTGAGGTATCTTGATTTGATGAGGAAATTGCAATTGGTTTATTGTTTGGAACCTGCAGGGTCACATGGTGTTTGGGGGCTTGATGATTATCACTTTTTGCCGTTTATATTTGGTTCTTCGCAGTTGATTGATCATAAGTATATGAAGCCGAAATCGATTCATAATAGGGATATATTGGATAATTTCTCGAATGAGTATCTTTATCTTGCGGGGATTAGTTTTATTATGAAGGTGAAGAAGGGTCATTTTGCTGAGCATTCACCTATGTTGGATGATATTAGCGGGGTGCCGAATTGGAAGAAGGTTAATAGTGGTTTGCTTAAGATGTATAAAGCTGAAGTCTTGGAGAAGGTTCCCATTATGCAGCATTTTCTTTTTGGATCCCTTATTAAGTGGTATGTATGTGTGCATCTTGGTTTTTTTCCTTCTATTTATTCAAATGTTTTGCTTCTTTCTTTTATTAGATTTTGTGTTATTGTTGCAATTGTATGAGTATTTTTCTTTTCCCGTCCGGGGAAAATCATGTTTGATGAGTGTTTCGAAATTGTCTCTCGATGAGGTTTGGAACCATGCTTTGACATGTTGTGGGAACTAGTTGGTTATTTGCTTGTATAGATTATTTAATTGTAATTGTAGTTCGGTTTTCCAGATCGCATGACGTGGCGGTGTTTCCATCTATTGTGAATAGAAAGAGTAACCAACTAGACATTTGCAACATTTTTGTCTAATAGACTTAAGTGGTTTGAGCATGTAGAGAGAAAACTTGTGGATTTTGCGGTAATGAGAGTAGATCAGATGTAAAAGAGTCAAATAGCTAGAGATAGAGAAAGACTTGGAAAAACTATAAGAAAGTTATTAAGAAAGATTAGATAAAAACATGGTCCTGGATAGACTATAACAGAAGATTCATTTTGATGATTTTCTCACACCCGTGCTGACCAAGTGCCCTATTAGGTATAATAATATAGATTAAGAAGATGAAACCATTGCCATAGGGAAGAATAAATCAGTGAAACAGATTCTTGATGAACACTTTGCTTGATTAATAACAGCGTAGTCAATTTTCCACTATGGCGGATTTGTCAATTTTCCCATATTGATATTTACGATCAACAATCATGTCAAGTTGTGACCATGTCCCATTAGTTAGAATTATTTAGACAATGATAAGTTTCTCGAGCCCTTCTATAAAAATTAGATAAGTTTACTATCCAGAACCGCAATCTTGAGTTATGGACTAAACAGGTGGCTAGAGTGCGGGTCATGAGACTTTATATGTTTGTTGTGCCTTATCATTTATGGAAGTTCTAAGCGTGCAAGCCACTAGTAGCTTTTATGGGTTAATTTATGTACTGATTATGATACTCTGATTTTGCTTTCTTGACTGTCTATTAAGTTAATGTATGACAATTGATCAAAAGCAAACACAGTTGTGTGTGCTTGAACTTGTTATTTGTGCTCATCCTTGGATAAATTTAATCAATGAATTTACTCAGCTTGTTATAGAGTTCTTTTGATTCACAATTGAAATCTCGATTTGATATTGATATTTTATGTTTTTTCTTTTGTCAGGGAATAATGGTTTGAGTTACATTGCTGAGGCGAAGACAGACCAGACACTATATTATATTTGTAGCATTTATATAATCGCTTTGTTGAATTACTTGTTCTCTGTCAACTAGCTTAATCTTCTGATTCTGAGAAGATAATGGTTAGAGTTTCTTCATATTGTTATTTATGATGACGAAAATGTTTTGCCGCAATCCAAAGAATGGTAGTAAGCTTGCTGAGATCTGGTTAATGTGTTTATTCTACTAGACTAGATTTTGTCTCTTCCATTTTGAGCAGCTTAGTATAGATAGATCCTTTATCTTGGTGATAAGATATGGAAATTATTAAATTTTGTAATGACTAACTAATGATCAAATTTTCAATGTGTGGTTTCCAACTTTGTATTCTCTATTGAATGTTTTTTTTTTTTTTTAATTAAAAAGATTAAATAAACAGTTAATTCAATAAAATTGGAAAAACAGTTAATATATCGTGCATTTTTTTCACATATATAACATGGAAATCAAATCCGTTGCAGTCAAGATTTGCCGCAATCATGCATTCGGCAATTGTTTGGCCGTTAGATCAAGATCAATCGATTAAAATTAAATATTTTATTTATTTATATTAAATGAAAAATATTTAACTTAAAAATTTAACCGTTTGATCTTAATTTAACAACAACAAAAAAAATGCCTAATGTGTGAATGCATTGGGCGACTGTTGGAAATACTTATGATCTAAGTAGATATTTTGCTGTTTATAAAAATATATTGCTATCATATTTATTAGCTGTGTTTGGAAAATAAAATAAAAAAATTGAAAAAAAAAGAAAGGAATTTGATAGAAAAATAAATGTTGGAGTTATAAGAAAAATATTAGATGAAAAAATAAAAGAAATTAAAGAATAAAAAAACAATCCAACAAATAAATGACATTGAAAATTGTAAAAAGGAACTTTAAAAATTATAACTAACTTATGAAAAAATATTAAGCGAATTTCTTTTTATATATTGTTGAGTTAAACTTCTGAAAATCTAAAATTAGCTTTGGGTTATGCATATTCGAACACATCTTTCAATATATTTTGTATATGTACATCCGAAGACACGTTTTAATACTTTAAAATTCTAGAGATAGTTTCAGATATGCATATTTGTAATTATCTTTGTCATATTATAATGTTGCATGGTCACCAATTCTAACTATTCTATTCATTTTTTCCTTCCATAACCAAAACCCTCAACAAAACATCAATCATTCTCAATAAAATTTTTGTCTCCAAATCAAGTTTCAAGTGTTTGAGCATAACAAAGAGAGCATAGAAAGTTGCAATTTGAAGTAAACTTTCCTCATTTCATCTTACATTCCTTGCATTGTTGTTGATTTGTCGATGAAAAAACAGCATCACTTCGGATACGCATATCCGAATTCATCCTACCATAATTCCGATGTGCATATTTGAAAAAATGTCTATTACAGAAGCATAATCCTGTTTTAACATAATTTATGTTATTTTGGTCGTCTTAGGTATGGTGCACCCCCGACAATATTTCCAAAACTGTCGTAAAGTTTTCAGACAAGGTCAATGAAGATGTTAAGCCAAATGAGATGAAGGACACCGATAAAATAATAGATGTCGTCATAGATTTTGGACAACAATTTACAAATGATAAAAGTTCCAGCTCTCGTCAACATATGCTTGAAAGAGTTCGAATGAAAGCTAGCAAACTTGAGTTTGACATTGTGATTGGAAGGTCCGACAATAGTAATAGTAGAAGGCAACCATTTTTTGTGATGACATGCGAGAGAAGTTAGAAATATGTTCCAAAAATATGGAAGTTAAAGCATGATTGCACGGGATCAAGGAAATGTGATTGTTCGTTTAAATTATGCGGTTATTGTAAGATGGATGCATCATGGCGATTTAATGTCATGTCCAGTATGCATAATTATGCATTGTACACCAAGTTACAAGGGAATTCAATTGTATGTCTGGTATGCATAATCGAGTTGGAAGTGATCATGGATAGATTTTCTAAAGCAGATGACACTATGAGATTGCACTTTAAAGAACAACTGAGGAAAATCGCATATCTAGAAACCATCTATATGAAATCTCATTCATAACTAGTAAAAACCAAAGGTGCCCCTAAAAAGTGTAAAAGTACACAAGATGACAATTCAACAAGGCGGACTCCGTATTACCATGAAGTTGTTGATTCACATTTCTCGAATTCCCAAGCCCAAAATCGCAAAAAAAGTGTTTTCAAAGGAGCTCGCATTTCCAAACCACCCAGTACACCTCCGATAAAAAACCACGAATTCCACAACCGATTATTCACATTGATGAGATACCGGTTTTTATGCACAAACCCATTGAAAGGATTGTAGATATGGGGGAGGGGTGGTAATTGCGGGTTTCGGGCCATGTCCGGTTTACTTGGTAAAGGTGAGGAGAACCATACTATTGTGCGACAAACACTTATTTCGGAATTGACGGTGCATAGGGAAGATTACGTACGACTATACGAGAGTAAGGAAGGTTTTAATAAAATTCGTAATGCTCTTGTTCCAGGTCTTATCGGTTCCGCACCACCTGATAAGTAGATGTGCTTCCCTGAAATGGGCCATCTTATAGCAAGTGCATATGACATGGTGTGTATCAATCTCACCAGATATGGTTTTTCGGAGACATTTTTTCCACTACAAAGTCACCCACCTCAAGACCCATCCGACCATATCATTTGTATTGGGTATCTAAGATTGCTCCAATTTGTTCAGGTATTTTTGAATTCGGGGTGTCCTAATCCGGCTACATCAATGCAATGGACGACACATTCTGCAAATGAGGCTGAAACTTGGCCGTATCATTTTTTGGAAAGGATGGCCGAATTCACCAAGTTGTCAGAGCTTGAGAGAAAATCAAATAGAGAGAAGTCAGAGAAAGAACCAGTTTTAGATTTAAGAGGTAACCATTTGTTCGGTACATTTTAGACTGTAATTGAATCATTTTTCTTATGAATTTTTGTGCACAGTATAATCGAATCATTTTGGAATGTATCTATATGATTCAATACATATATACATTTGACCAATTTATACATTTTACCGATTTATACTTTTACCGATTAAATTGTGAATTTATCTTTGGATGGTATTAATTCTGCCAAGATAGAGTTCTGTCTCTGCATAATTAGGAAATACATTACCGAAATGTTTAAAAAAATCATGGTATTTTTATGAAATACACCTCTGAAAACACCCTATTTTTGATTAAAAAAAGAGGTTGTTTCAGAAGTGTATTTCTGAAACATGCCGTGACACAGGATAATAATTTTTGGGACCGAATTGCTCCAAATATTTTGTAAATAGGGTGTCTAAACCTTTTTTTCAACATCATACACCACAAATCAGACAACATACACCACAAATCAGATATGACATAAACATATCCTCACAATGCTTTTGTTTGCTTCAATGGTGAGAAACCGCCACTTCAATTTAGGTTCTACGAGGACACACCTCTCGCCGAACTCATTACCATACTCAACTCTCCCTTGCAATATCTAGAAAATCGGAGGGTAGTCAAGCTCGAGTATCGTTCACCATCACTTGACATTGAAGAAAAGGTACAGTTCATCGAATTTCTACTATAGACGAATGCCGATTTAAAGGTTATGTGGAGTACTTTTCGCTGGTACTATACTAAGGGTCCGATTGAATTGGATGCAAAGATTCAGAGATCCAATGAAGATTTTATCAAAATGTTGCGACATCCCCAGTTACCCGTTTATAACAATATGTAATGTTAAATTTATGTTTCAATATCTATGTAATTTCGACTTTCATTGTTAAATTTATGTTATTGTTTATGTAATATCTATGTAATATCAATATTTCAATATCTACATTATATTTATGTTTCAAGGTTTTTGTTCTGCAGAAATCATTCAATGTTTATTTTGAAAATGTACATCTGAAATATAACATTGGATATCTTCGGAAATACATCATTGAATTCATCCCAAAAAATGATATTTCATAATTTCGATAATTCATCTCTGAATTCACCCAGAAAAATGAACTCTAGTGCGTTCAAAAATTTATTGCCGAATTATGAGAGTAAAAATGAAATTCCGCCAGCTGTGACTAAGAAAATGTAAGAGTGAAGAATTTCAACCAGAGAAACAACATGGACTTTGCCATCATATTTTATTTTCCAATTTAAACATAAAGAAAATCTTGTCTTGATGTAATAAAATAATCAGTAGTGTACCATTCTGATTCATTTCAATTGATATTTTTATGGACATTTCTTAACCCACCCCATATGGGGAAACTAAACCCTATGCATTTCCCATAATGCCCCTCGAAAATCAGAAGTATACTTCCGTTGCGCATATTTTTTTTTGAAATATTTATGTTAAAACCAGAAGTATATTGTCGGTTCTAAACCAAAAATATATTTCTGGTTCTAAATATGACAGTAGCAGAAAATTGAACAAAAACTAGAGCCATATTAACATTTTTTTTTTTTTGCATTACAAAGCAATAATTGTACAAATTATAAACATCAGAAATTGAATATATATATATATATATATATATATATATATATATATATATATATATATATATATATATATATATATATATATATATATATATATATATATATATCATTGCAATCCAAGTAATCCCAAAGACTAAGAAATTATACAAAGCAATAATTCAAGTAATCCAAAATGTAATCCAAGTAATACAAATAAGATACAATACAAGACCAAAAAACTAAAATCAAAATACAAGTGCATCGTCAACATAAATTATTGGATATAGTGGATGATGAGTCAACCTGTCACCCTCGAGGTGTCTCTCCGCTGCCTCCTATAATACAGAGCACCCTGAGCCTCCGCCATGATGACATCCAAAACACCTCTAACATCAGATCTGTCATGAAACAACCCTATGTCACCTAGGAAACACGTCATGAGCATGATTCCTCATAGTCTGATTGTCCTCTAGGATCTCCTGATAAACTGGCCTCGATGGGTTCCCTGGAGCATCCTCTACCATATATAGATAGGACACCTTGAAGAACCATATAATGTAATCGTACTCGTAACTCCAGTCGTCCAGTGCCATGGTACTCCTGGCCTCATCAGGAACAAGATGATTTTCAAAATCATCAAACAAAGAATCCATGTCCCTCCGCTTCACTGTCAGAGGAGCACATACAACAAGATCCGGGGGAATGGTATGGGTAAACTCGAACTTACGCATCACCCACTCAGACATATAAGGAGCAGTCTTGTGAGTCTCGCAAGCCAACCAACATGTAAACAGTGAAACCTCATCAAACTGTATCTTCTCATAGTGGTTGACGTATGAACTGAAGTGAATGTCCTCATGCACTAGCCGACATAAGTAAACTCGGAACGCTCTTTTTCCTGGTTCCCTCTGAGCGGGTTGTATGCACAAGCAAGTAAATTATCTTCAATATAATCTGTATCAAGTGACCATCCTAAGATGCGAGGGAAGTGTTGTAGGATCCATCCCTGAAATAAAAAAAATTAAATAGTTAGTTTCAGAATTAGAATAATTAAGAAAGGCCACAAAGACAAAGAATTTATGCCGTCATGAGTGACATATTGTCGGCCATCTACCTCGTTTTCCACTTAGTTCCCTCATCCAACTTGGTATACAAGTAAGCCAAACAGGAAGCCCCCAGTTCCACCCACTAATCGCCTCAAAATCATCAAAGTACTGCAGGTACATGATGTTGGTATAAGTGGCACTAGTGTCCACAAAAATCTATGTGCCAACAAGATACAAGAGGTATGCTCTCACGGAATACCCCCTGTAAATGGTAACCTTCTCGACATCACCAACAATCGCTGGTGCACGCACAATCTCATATGTGAAACCCTAGCCAAATAGTTATACCTCACGTGGAATTTATTAAGAGAAATTATTGGTTTAGTTAGAATCAAAAGGAGTTAGTTATGAATGGACAAGATGGCATATGGGTAAATATAGCTTAGTTGGAAGGCAAAGTGAGTACTAGGCATTCTTGCATGGAATCATAAAGTAGTGGTTAGTAAGTATATGACACAAATCATAATTTTGTGAAGAGAGAGAGAGAGAGAGAGAGAGAGAGAGAGAGAGAGAGAGAGTCATCTTCTTCATGTTTACTTTCCATTTTCGTGTACTTAGAGCATCCTGCACTAAAAAGGTCATAACTTCTAGCTCACAACTCAGATTAAGGTAATTCCGGACTTTTTGGAAAACTTACGAAATTCTCTTCAATTTGGTATATTAATTTGTCTTTATAGATTTTATAGTAAAGGAGAAAAACGAGTTTGAAGTTGGGAGATTCTTGCTGGAAATGGGCATTGAAATGATTACGGGTTTGGCATGGTTGAAGGTGAAACTTTGAGTATGATATGAGTGCAATGACAACATATTCATCCTTCTAACCTCCAGTTGAGCAAGGTGAGTTCCATTAGTTAGAAACTTGTGGTAGAAATTGGGGTTTTGTGATTTTGTATGAATCTAGGAACAAGAGTTAGTGAGATACCTTGATGCATGTATGTGATTAATAATACTTAGCATGTCAATACATTATATCTCATATCTAATTGTTGTGGGCTGATGTTGAAATTGAAAAAAATAGAGTTTTGAAACTCTTAGACAATTCTGTCTTTGTTCTGATTTTTTCTACAGAATGCAGATCGCGCTCAGCAGCCGGGGTTGCGCCCAGCGCGCTGCATTGAACATGGAAAAATCTGGAATTACAGGATCACTCTTAGCGGTGTGATCCCACTCAGCGCGCCCTCCTGGGAAGAAATAAATTATTCCTTTCCCCAAGTGCAAGAACTGTTTGTTGTAATGACTTTAACTGATTATATGCTTATTTATGAGACTAATGCATGTCCTTGTATATTCTAAATAGTCGTAGAGGTCGATTATGTATAATTTGTGTTATGCTTGAAATGTATTATCTATTGGATAAATGTAAGATATTGTGTTCCAATCATTTCGGGGTAAGCGATTTGGATATGTTTTGGCCTTGGTGGCATGATGTGGTTGTGACCATGATATTTTAGATTATTCTCGAATCGAAATAGACCTAAGCTACTAGGTGGTAAAACACATATGACTATGGACAGGGTCCAACTTATCTTTGACCGTTGCGATGACTTGTGTGGGCCAGTTAAGGGATTTTCCACAGGGCGTAATCATTGGCGTTCTCGATATGTCATACACACCTGAGCTACCATTATGGCGTGTCCCGAGTGGTTCAGTTAATGGTGTTTCCAACGGGCGTAAACGTCAGTGTAACTGTCATACCCCAATTTTTGACCTAAGATACCACCTTACATTATTCACATATGCATCACTAACAGTTTCAGAACAGAACAGATCGTGCGTGGCTTCTAGAAGTCAAAATCAGAGTTTCTTCAAAATTTCATCTGTTCAAGATGTGATCAATAAGGGTTTGAGTTTCCACTCACCTCAATTGATCTATCTTAATCAATCATCAACATTTGATCTTCAGATTCCCAACTTTTTCTCATGATCTACCTTGAATCGACCAATTAGGGTTTTGATCGAAGATAGTGAATCATTGACTTTCTGCTCAATGGATGACCTATTTTCTTGAAGATTGATCTTGACATCTTCAATGCAACATCTTGACCTAATTTCTTGATTCAAAAACATTACAAAATCCATGTTTCTTCATCAGACAAATTCTGAACCATCTGATGAAAATTCATCTACTCAATAAAGTCAAACTTTGACTTTTGGTCAACTTTTTCAATCATAAAAACATTTCAAATAATCCATCATGATCATAAAAAATCAAGAAATGTGAAAAAGTCAACAAAAAGTCAAGATTTGAAATTTTTCTAACACTTAGAAAAATTTTCAAGTGTTAAGAAACATGGTTTTTCTAGTTCATTTTTCACAAATCTCTCTTCTAGAAGCCTTATCATCAGCTAGGGGTAGATTATAACTGATAAATATCAGTTTTGCATGATTGAGAAGAGGATTGAATCAAAGAGAAATTTCTAACCATGGTTAGAAAGTAACTTTTGCATTAAATGCAAAAGATTCCTTCTTACCACTTAAGCAAGTTGCAAAGCTCTCTCAATGATAGCCATGCCTTGTCATTCAGATTTCTTGGCCTATAAATAGAGGTCATTTCTTCAAATTCAAAACACACCAAAGCTATCATAATCAAGCTTTCCTTCTTTCTTTCTTAAATTCCAAGTTTCAAAGTTCAAAGAGGGAAATTTTGCAATCTTCAAACCTTGCAAAATCTGAGTGAATTTAAGTTCCTAACATATTCTAAACATCATTTAGAGGTTGTCTAAAACTTAAAACCACCAGAAAAACTATCCAAACTCAGAATCATGCTCCAAAATCCATAAACTTGCAAATTGCGCCTTAACTTGCCATATCTCAATCTGCTCGTACTAGCCTTGATTTATCACTTCAAATACCTTCCATACACTTCATATGAGTGATCCAAGTACTCATCCCTGACCTGTAACATCTCCAACTTTAAATTCGAAGACGTCAAACCGAATCAAAGACGTCAAACCATCAGGATGGGGAGATGATGATACAAAAGGGGAGGATAGAGATGGTAACATTCCTCAAAAAGAGATCTGGGATACCTTAGGGAACCCAGTGGAAAATTTGATTATATGGTGAGATACTCTGCCCCAGAGAGTTCAAAGATTCGGATTAAAGAAATCAAACCATCAGGATGGGGAGATGATGTTGAGAAAGGGGAAGATGTGGATGTCAATATGGTGGACATGGAGAGACCTTGTTCTGAGATGCAGGAAATGGAAAGATACCTCGGAAAAGAAAAATACAAAATGGAGGATGGTTATGCAGATACCACCTAAAACAATATCTCATGTGCCACAAGGACATCTTGAAATGATGCTCATCCAAGATGCATCATTTGCAACGAGAGGATTCTGCAGAGTTCGAACGAAACAAAGGGTTCGAATCGAGTAAATTACGCCAAGACAACCAATTGTTCGATGCTACCCTAGAGCTGGGGAGAGTTTGTTGGAATTCTTAGTTCGCTGTCACAAAGGGGCACCCAAGTGCCTGATATGCCCAAGATGTTCAAAGAAGATACGACCGTAATACGCTTGGAGCTCAAACGATTCCCTTCGCCCCCTGCTGGAATCACAAGGAAGTTGGTCAGATGAGTCAGCGTTTCGATGGTAATCACATTCAACGAAAGCCTGATAGCCCATATCCAAAGGGTGCTCGAAGGGTGACATTCAAAATCCCTGCAGAAGTACCAACAGACAAACGGCTGCAAGTCAAAACCAATAAGGAGAAGGATAAATGGGGAGGTAATGAAATGCGCGACATGCCATAGTATATCGGAGACAATTCAACACGCAAAGAGGAGGAACTGAGGCTGGGAAATTATAAAGGTAAGAATCCCATGTCAAGATCCCAATGGCGAAGGCAGCAACGAATTCGAAAGGCTGAGAGGGAAGCTTTGGCAGACAAAGGAGCAGCGTCGACCAACAACAAAGAAGGGTCAAGCACCAACAAACCAACAACAAGCAACTGAAACAAACCTCCGCTAGTAGGAGGCTTTTCTCTGAAACAAAACCAGATGAGTCGAAAGAGTACACTCCAAGTCCACAAGAAGACGAGGATATGCTTACAGATAACTTCGAATCAGAAGGAGAATCCTCACTTAACCTAAACTGCAATGTGGTATCAGATACCATCCGAATTTGGCCAAGAGACCAAATCGAAGAAGAGGAAGAAGATACCATTGATTTGATGAAACATGACGATCACACTATGTAATGGATAATGGCGCGGTCGAAGAGCAGAACACATTCTTCGAACACCCAGATCCAAAAATGAAGAATCATTTGAAGCCACTGTTCATTCGAGCAAAGGTGGAGCCCACGGGTGAACAAGGTCTTAGTGGATGGAGGTCTGCAGCTTAATCTTATGCCTAAATTCATGCGAAAAGTTAGGCATTCAAGAGGGTGATGTTAAACCTCACAACATGGTCCTATCCAACTATAAAGGGAAGGTAGGACAAACGTTGGGAGTGGTGCAAGTGGAGTTAACCGCCGGATCAAGCTGCAGGCCCACCATGTTCATGGTGATCGAAGCCAAGGCCAATTATAACTTGCAGTTGGGAAGAGAATGGATTCATGGCGAGGCGCCTTCGTCGATGCACCAAAGGCTAGTCCTCTGGAGAGAAGATGGTATAACGGAAAATATCGAAGCAGATCAAAGTTACTTCATGACAACAGTCAATCTGGTTAGCAAAAGAAATTATGACAAGTATCTGGCAAGAATAGCTCCCTGTACCCCAAGTGAGGAAATGAATGAAACAAGAGATGCGCATTACTATATGACCCTTCGCCATGATGGCATGTATTGGGATAGAAAAATAATTAAGGGTGATGAAGGAGGCGAAGGCACTTCGCAAAGACGGCCACCAGGCTGGGAGTTCGACGATCCTGCTCATGACTGAGTCCTCTTTCTTCGAAAGGATTTCGGCCTATATGGATGAGAATGAATGGAAAGCGGCTTCAGAGGCTGCAATAGAACATACATTTGAAGTACACGAACTCGAAGGGAATGGTTCGCAAGATTCACCCTGTGACAAAAACGAAATAGATCAAAGGCTTGATGCCATTTATGATACGGAACCCTTGGGCTTCGAGAAGGATCCCACAAGCTCAGGTGCTAAGATGTTGGCGCAGGACCCACTCGAAGAGGTGAATTTGGGGGATACCAATACGAAAAGAATAACCTACATAAGCGCGAAACTCAACCCAAGCCTCAAGCAAGAGGTGATCGAAGTCCTCAAGCAAAACAAAGATTGCTTTGCATGGGACTATGATGAAATGCCTGGTTTGAAAAGAGAGTTAGTGGAGCACAGACTTCCAATTAAGGATGGCAAGAAGCCCATCAAGCAGACTCCAAGGAGGTTCGCGCCAGTAGTGCTCACAAAGATCAAAGCAGAGGTCGAAAGGTTGCTGCGTTGCAAATTCATCAGAACCACAAGGTATGTCGAATGGTTAACAAATATAGTACCTGTTATTAAGAAAAATGGTTCTCTGAGAATATGCATAGACTTTAGGGATTTAAATACTGCAACCCCCAAAGATCAATACTCTATGCCTGTGGCAGAAATGTTAATAAATTCTGCTGCAGGATTCGAATACCTAAGTATGCTAGATGGATACTCTGGTTATAACCAGATCTTTATTGCTGAAGAAGATGTTGCTAAGACAGCATTTCGTTGCCCAGGAGCCTTAGGCACCTATGAATGGGTAGTGATGCCTTTTGGTTTAAAAAATGCTGGGGCAACTTACCAAAGAGCAATGAACTCCATCTTTCATGATTTTATTGAGACATTTATGCAGGTGTATATTGATGATATAGTCATCAAATTTATATCTGCAGAAACCTATCTGCATCATTTGAGCCAATCATTCGAAAGAATGAGAAAACATGGCTTAAAAATGAATCCCCTTAAATGTGCATTTTTTGTGCAGGCAGGAGATTTCCTGGGCTTTGTGGTTCATAAAAAAGGAATCGAAATCAACCAGAATAAGACCAAAGCCATCATGGAGACTAAAGCCCCCACATTGAAAAAGGAGTTGCAGTCTCTGCTGGGGAAGATTAATTTTCTCAGGAGATTCATTTCGATTCTAAGTGGGAAAACACAAGCTTTCTCTCCTCTACTTCGTTTAAAACAAGGCCAAGCCTTCGAGTGGAACGAAGCACATCAAGAGGCCTTCGACAGGATTAAAAGATATCTCTCTCAGCCTCCTATCTTGTCTCCACCTTCATGGGGAAAACCCATGAGATTGTACATATCTGCTTCTGAACTTACTATAGGTAGTATATTAGTACAAGAAGATAGTAATGGCATCGAAAGAGCCATATATTATTTAAGTAGGGTGTTGAATGATGCAGAAACTAGATATAGTAATATAGAAAAGTTGTGTCTTTGTTTATACTTTTCTTGTATGAAACTCAAGTATTATATAAAACCTGTTGACGTTTATGTTTCATCTCACTTCGATGTTATCAAACACATGCTTTCCAAACCAATAATGCATAGCAGAATTGGTAAATGGGCTTTAGCCTTGACAGAATATGCTTTGACTTTCATGCCTTTAAGAGTGTGAAAGGCCAAGTAATTCGATTTCATTGTGGACCATTCATTGGTCGAAAGCCCGTCATGGGTTATGTCGAAATGCAACCTTGACGCTATACTTTGATGGTTCGACCCACGAGAGGGCGTGGTGTTGGAGTTCTCCTAATTTCTCTGAAGGAATTCCAACAAAATTCAAGTATAAGTTAGATGGTCCTCGTTTCGAATAACGGGCGAATACAAGCACTCATTGTTGGACTTGAAGCTTTGTTGGAATTGGGGGCAACTAGAGTCGAAATCAAAGGTGATTCAGAGCTAGTGGTCAAGCAGATAAAGAAGGAATATAAATGCATAAAGGAAAATCTAATGACATACTTTGTCATAGTTAATAGGCTACTCAGAAAATTCGAATACATGGATATTCAGCACATACCAAGAATAGAAAATCAAGAAGCAAATGACCTGGCACAATTGGCTTCAGGGTATAAGATTTCTGCCAAAAACCTTGAGGATTTGATCGAAATAAGAGGAAGAGTCATGGCTACTAGACTTACACCATCAGATCTAGAAAATATTAAATTAAGTTATGGTGATAAAGATAGGTTCGAAGTATTAGCCATAAACACTTTAGTAGATACAGATTGGCGAAATCTATTAATAAGGTATTTAGAAGATCCAACATTGAATGTGGACAGAAAAATAAAATATAGAGCATTATCATATGTCCTTATGGGAAATGAACTGTTCAAGAAGACCCAAGAAGGCGTATTACTCAAATGTTTGGGAGAAAGTGAGGCATATCTAGTATTATCAGAAGTCCACAATGGGGCATGTGGGGCACATCAAGCAGGCCATAAAATGAAGTGGTTGCTATTTCGATATGGTATGTATTGGCCCAGTATGCTCAAGGATTGTATAGATTTTGCTAAAGGATGTGAAGAATGCCAGAAACATGCAGGGATCCAACATGCTCCTTCAAGTGAGTTGCATTCGATCATTAAGCCATGGCCCTTTAGAGGATGGGCATTAGATTTAATAGGAGAAATCAATCCTGCTTCATCCAAAGGTCAGAAATATATCCTGGTAGGAATGGACTATTTCACCAAGTGGATCGAAGCAATACCATTAGTAGCTGTAGATCAAGAGGTTATGATCGAATTCATACAGAAACAAATTATCTATAGGTTCAGATTGCCAGAGAGCATAACCACAGACCAAGTATCTGTGTTTACTGGTAAAAAGATGCAAGCATTTGCCCAAGAAATGGGGTTTAAGTTGCCAACATCAACACCATATTATGCTCAAGCAAATGGTCAGAGGTCGAAGCAGTCAACAAAGTAATAATAGGTTTGATTAAAAAACATGTTGGTAAAAAACCAAGAAATTGGCATAAGACTTTGGATCAAATATTATAGGCCTGTAGAACATCCCCTAAAGAAGCTACTAATACCACACCTTTCCAACTAACATTTGGTCATGATGCAGTCTTACCAGTGGAAGTTTATCTACAGTCTCTTCGAATTCAAAGACAAAATGAAATCCCATCTTCATTATATTGGGAAATGATGATGAGTGAGTTAGTTGAGTTGGACGAAGTTAGGTTGCATGCATTAGAAATCCTGATGAGGCAAAAGGAAAGAGTGGCCAGGGCATATAACAAAAGGGTGAAAGGTAAAACATTTAGTGCTAATGACTTAGTGTGGAAAGTTATATTGCCCATGGACAAGAAAAATAAAGCATTAGGTAAATGGTCACCTCATTGGGAAGGACCTTTTCGAATAGTAAAGACATTTTCAAACAATGCATATGAAATCGAAGAGTTGGCAGATGACAAACGAATCCTAAAGGTTAATGGGAAGTATTTAAAGAAATATAAACCACGCCTGCAAGAGATTCGAATAATAGCAACGTAATCATAAAGATATAACTAGATGCCAAAATGGTGAAATTAATTGCCAAAATGGCATTGTTCGAATGTTACAAACAAACATTCAATTGAAATACAAGATTTATTAAATAAACAAGTTTCAGAAGTGGGTATTGTTCCTTAATCGATCGAAGATATTCCTAAAATACTCAAGCTTGTGCTGAGTAGAACGCTTGGCTCCTTCCAGGATAGCAACTTCGCCCTTTAGCTGCTCAGCCGCTTCCGTCTCTGCAAGCCCTTTATTCAAGAGCTCTTCGAATCGATTACCGAAAGTATTGGACTCATATGCAATTTGTTGCTGCTGGGCCTCCTTAATTTTATGCTGAAGTTCCTGAATCTGTTTCTCCCAGAGAAGAATGGATTGAGCTCGAAGATCATAATCAACTTTAGCTTGCTTGATATGCATGGCATGCTCTTCAACTTCTTCAGTAAGCTTCGAGGCATGTTCATAAGCAGCGTCCATTGCAGTTCGCTTCTCTTGGACTTTATTGGCAGCAGATTCGTTTTGGAGGAGGCATCCAGTTACGTTATCAATCAAAGATTGAAGTTCGAACAGGATGGTACTAACCTCTAGGGAACAGGTGGTGAGGTCAACTTGATTCAGAAGTCCTTTCATAATAAAGCAGGCTGTACTGTCTTTCTTTAATACTTCGAAGAGATCCACGTCAAGGATTGTCTTCCTAATCTTATGAAGAAGTATAACCCTATCATCAGAAGGCATCGAATCAGTGGTCGAACCAACACCAGCCTTAGGAAGTGGAGTGTCCCTCTGAGCCAGCTTAGCCTTCATGTACCCAATAGGGTCGTTTCGTTTCAAGAGGGCTAACTCCTCCTCTTCAGCTGTCTGACCTTGGGAAGACCCAGGAAGTTCCATGCGCAATGGAGTAACATCCATTTCGATCTCCATTGGTTCATTGGCAGGGACACCATCACCTTCATTAAGTTCCTCACCATCATCTTCATCATCACCAACAAGATCCACTATTTCAATGTCCTCATCTTCATTATTAGGAGCATCAGACTCCGTTCCTTCACTCGAACCATCTTGAGCCTCTTCTCCTCCTTCGTCCTCAGATCCTTCGTCACTGGAATCTTCGCTCTCTTGAGAAGCATTGGCTTGTTCCTCTTCAGCCTGAGGTACCTTTTCACTCTCTTGAGGGATTTCGAGAGGGGACTTTTGTTGAGAAGTTTCTGGAGGCACCTCCTCAGCAACTTCAGTTGTTGGTTCAGTTGTTTCCTTAAGGGGAGGCGAAGTGCCTTGGTCATCTGGCTGTTCAGAAACCCCAGTTGGAACCGCCATATTCGAGGAGCCTTTGTTCTGCACCAGATTGATAGAATCTCCATGAGGAGAAGAATGGATCGGAGCAGATGTTTGTGGGGGAGGGGTCGAAGTAGTTGGAAATGGAGTTGAATCATCCTACACAAATAGAGAAAGATTAGAAACTAACAACTAAGGTACGAATAGTTATCTTTTGTTAAAAAATTCGAATTCAATTCACCTTTGGATTATCTGAGGAAATATTGCTGTCTATGTGTTCCAACATTACGTTGGAGGTCGAAGGTGGATTTTTGGATTTTTGTGAGGGAGCGACATCCCTGGAATCGAGTCCAGAGACGTTAGTGTCTTTTGGAATGTCTTTCTTTTGCTTCTTTTTTAAAGACGTTGGTGAACTTTCCCCAGCCTTGAGAGTCTTCCCACTGGTACAAGGTTTTCTCTTCTTTGGAGTGGTTGGTGGGAGTTTACTAGTCTGAAATGGTACAAACATAAGTTGGACTTCAATCATAAACTTAAGCCTATTTCGAAATACCAGAATAAACTGTTTACCTTTGGGGTCGGAGCAGTTGTTGGGATTGGCGCAGTTGTTGGAGTCTGAGTAGTTGTTGGAGTCGGAGCAATGGTGTTTGTTGTTGTTGTTGTTGTTGTTGTTGTTGTTGTTGCAGGAGTAATTGTTGGAGTTGCTTTGGGCACATTGTCATCAACTTCAATAGTTGTTTGGGAACTACTTCCTTCCTTGGTCTTCGATGCAACAGTCTTTATTCTGATGGCTGAAAAGTGAAACACATAAGACAAAATGTTAAAATAAAGAAAGTAAGACTTATTTGGGATTTCCAAGCATTCGCACTGCCTTCATTCGAAAGAATCGACATGGCGAAAGGTCATAGGAAGGTGCCTGGAAATTATGAAGCCAATGTCGAGCCCATGTCACAGTCTCAGATGGCTTTAGTTTCCTTTGAGATTTGTATTTGAACATCTCTTTGCAAGTTAACCACCAAGGGTATGGGGGAAACCAAGGCAGAGCCAGTTCTGAGATAGGTAGTTTGGGAAACTTAGGTGGATGTATTTCGAGTGCCAACCTATACCTATCCTCAGGTGATAGCCCTGAAGGAAGTCTGAACTTAGAGACTTTTTCTTTAAATTTTTCCTTCAAGGTTTGGGACGCTCGATATACTGTGGACTCCAAGCGTGTGGGGATCATAAGTTGTTTCGAAGTAAGTCTGAAAAGCTTTAATTTCTTGAGCGTGAGTGAACATACCTTTCTTTTTGTGTACCTGCACATCGAACGTAGTAGTCAGTTTATTTTGGATGGTGAGAGTATCAAACATTGAAGATTGGTAGAATTTAATCCACCAATCCAAAAAACCTTTGGATGAAAAATAAGTTGGTTCGAAAGGAATTAATTTGAATTGAGCAAATTCTTGATATTGTTCTTGTTGTAATTTGGCTTCTCTGGCCTTGAAAGTTCGACCGGAGGTAATGGAGCTCTGAGTCTGAAAGAGGGGTTCGGGGGATTAATTGGCATAGACCGAATTGTCTTGAAACGAAATTTGGTTGGTAGGCAAACAGAAGGATTTGATTCTTGGTTGGAGTGATTCTGGAGGAGATTAATCTTGGGAGCAAGAAGGCTTTCCAGATGTCTTGGACTTCTTTAGTCTTGGCAGCCTCTGAAAGGGACATGGTGAACCATGATGGTCCATGGGTTCTCGAAGCAAAAGGCGCCATAGTCTCTTCGAACTTATGCTTCTTGGAAAAGAGCATAATGTATTGTGAAAATAGAATCTGGAAATCGGCCTTGTCATCACTCGGAGTCAGTCTTCTTAACCTTGTGCCTTCAACATTTCAATATGCTATTTCTGGATCTTGCTCAACAATAGTATCCGCAGTAGAAAGTGAAGATTCGAACATGGCATTAAGCCATAACTGAAGCAACCAGAAAGGACCAGCTAGCAAGATATTCTTAGGAGTGTGCGATTTTAAGCTCGAAATAGCTGACCTCAAACTTTCATAAAGGTCAACTAGTAAGAGCTCACTTAAATTAATCCTCCTATTTTCATGAAAATCCCTTGCTAGAGGGATAAACCTGCTGGCTACCTGTAGCGACCTACTGCAGAAAACATATCTTGATAACCAGAGGGTGAGAAAGGCAATATGTTCGACATCAGAAACACTATAACCTTCAGTGTGATAATGACTGATAAACTTGGAGAAGCTAGCCAACTTGATATCGAAGTCAATTATGCTGGAATGTTCCTCAGAATTAGGAATATATGTTTCTCCTACTGGTGATAGGCCAGTGATAGCAGCTATATCAAAAAAGGTAGGTGTGATCATCCCTCCAGGAAGGTGAAAGGTATTATAAGTACTATCCCAAAAGTACAGGGATGCAAATAGTAAAGGGTGGCTGTAGGTGAAGCCTGGTTTCGATAATTTGAGGAGATTGTAAATACCTAGTTCTTCCCACTGATGGGATTTCTTAGCCTCTACTTTAGCAAACCAGTTTTGGTAAGCTACATCAGCAGTAGGGCCAGATCGAAATGGCTTAAAATTACTTTTAATATAGTCCAAAATAAAAGGATCCTTTGGGGGAACCACAGGGGTTTCTACGTCTTTCGAAGCTGAGGGTTTATTCACATTATCAGTTTCTAACCTAGGGGTTTCCATTTTGTTGAACAAAGGTTTAAAATCATAGCAAACAGGGAATATGGTTCTAGTATCCTTCAGAATCGAAAAAACTGTGAGAGGGCCCATTAGGGAAAACCTCTTTCCAGAGGCATTGGTTGGGATTAATACTTGGGAAGCGTACAAGAGTTCTTGTTCTTTGGAGATGCCTTGAGGAATAAGCACGGATTGACCTTGGTGAATATCAACCTTGCTTTCCAGGATCGTTCCAGCATTCTTGGTCTTCTTCTTGGAAATCTTTTTCATCTGAGATGTTGTTGAAGACATTGTTGGAAGTTGTTAAGGTTTTAGGGTTTTTCAGCAAAGAGAGAAGAAAAGTTCAGAGTGTGTAAAAAGAGTAAAAAGACTAAGTTTGTTTAGTTTTATAGTAAGGAAGTTGAAACACTCATCAACTAAGGCCAAGGTACGTGGAGAACGTGGGTTGGATACGGAGTGAGGTGGCGTAAGGTAAGCATTGGAAATAAGCATGATTAAAGATAATTATTGTCTTTAATAACCGCACCATACCGTGGCAACTGTTTTGAAGCGGTTCGGAAACCCAAGAGCCGTCGTGACTGACGTAATGGAAATCATACACAGTGTCATAATTACTTAGAGTCACATCAAAATCTTGTGGATATATTTAAAATAAGTATTTCTCAGAAAGAGATTCGAAATACATATTTTAAAGGGGCATTTTGTTGGCTGAAGATTTTGATATCTATGATTCGAATAGGAATCATTGAGCTCAAAGCGAAACAATATAAGTATTCATTGGAACAAAGGGAATGTCATGATTTGGAATGAAGGAATTGGCTCTTCGAATAAATATACTGAAACTTGGAGCTTCGAGTAGCAATCATGATGATACATGTAGAAGGAGCTTCAAAGTGGTAGTAGCGTGGTGTTTAAGAAGCGAGTTCAAAACGAAAGACAGTTCAGATATTTGAAATTCAAACGTGAGAGGGATAAAAGGAAGTTCGAATATGCGCGCTGGAAACGGTTCGAAGACGTGGAAACTAGATAAGCATAGTATTCTGCATGTCTGAAACGTGGCAAGATCTCATAAGTCGACCATTATGGTGAAATAGTATAAATAAAAGTCTTAGTGTTAGGATTTGGTGTCATATCTATTGTACTAAATTCAAGAAACATTCAAAATACCACATGGCTAGGGAAGCGAATGCTCGAATGATGTCGTATGATTGCACAAAACTTTTATCATTCAATAATGCATTTTTATCTTCCGGTTTATCTTTATCACGTATCAATGTCTTTTAAATTCTTTACATTCAAAGTCATTTAACTTTCCTTGCATTTAAACGTTTTTCTTTCATTTCAAATCCTTTACTTTTTCGAAACTTTTACATTCATGCTCTTACTTTCGAGCTTTTACATACTTGTTTTACATTCTTGTCTTTTACATTTGAAAGTCATTTAAGCATTCCTGCATTTATGCATTTTCTGCAATTCGAAGTCTTTACGCTTCTACTTGTTCAAATTAGTTTTATATTGCTTTACTTGATTACGTTATTAGTTTCTTTAACATCATAATCGAAATACACTTAAAACATATATAAAACATTCAAAAACAAGCCTTGAACATGAACCATCATTTTAAGTTTATGCAAACGACCAATACCCCATAGGATCAATCTAGTCGATCCTGCAAGTTACCAAAGGGATTAAACAACAATCATAACGCTTGTTTGATAGTTTGGAGGACTAGCGGTTGTTTCACCAGAAATCACTGTGAACACCAGGCTAGCAATACAACCTTCAAACTGATCAGTAGTAGTGTCTTGTGGTATATGATCATTCTTCAGGAACTTCACTAAGGCGTTGGCATGAGCCTCGGAGCACAAAAGCAGAGCAAGCATGGAGATCTTGGACGGAGTCTGTCCCAACTGTTCCACAACATTGTAGTCACTCTTCTTGATAATCTTCAGAATTTCCTCCATTTCTTGTTTGGAGGAGTCTTCAGTAACTTCCTTTGGTACTTCTGGCTGAGCAGAATGAGTCACTGGTTCTTTCCCTCTAGCTTGGGGAATGGATTGGATAGCTGGAATGCGAGCTGGAGTCGCAACGTCTTTTGGAGGAGAGATATCTGGAGAGAATACCCTTCCGGTTCTGGTCACCTTACTTGATCCGGTGATGTTGTCAATGTCAGGAATGGTAGCTTCAACTGTAAGATCTTCAATGGTCAGAGGGTCTTGCTTGACGCCATGATAGTAAACATCAGCTCCATAATTCCAAGGAATAGCCTTGTCGGAGGAATATGGAACTGGTGATGGAGAAGTAATGATGAGAGGTGCCACTCTAGGCACAGGATCAGCAGAGGAAATCCTTATAGTGTTAACATCAGCATAGTCTTCTGGGAAATCGTCACCCCATTCGGTTGCTTTAACATCTTCAATAGGAATCTTGTAGCTCTCAGGAACAGTGTACTTTACCATGTAATCAAACTTTCCACTTGGCTGCCCCAAGGTATCCCATGCAGACGGTACAACTTCATTCACATCTTTGATCTTCAGTTTCTTAGACATGTCTTCACACAGACTCTCCATAGGTGGTTTCAGGAATAGTATTTCACGGTTGTCCATCATGCACTGGACGCGTCTTCTCAGCCAAGCACAACCATCGGGTGCAGATGGGCACCAACGACAGTTTTCTAGGCATCCTAGATTGACACCGGCTTGCAACAGATTCTTCTTAACAGTCATCAGAGGAATGGTCAAGTCATCTATGTTGAAGACGTAAGTATTTTCACCAACTGCATTGGAACTTTTGTCATGGTTAGGCATAGGCGCGTTGATCACATTCGGAGTCTCAACAGGAGGATCAAACTCAATCTGCTTAGCTTCAATCATATCTTGAATCTTGTTCTTTAGAGCCCAACAGTTGTCAGTGTCGTGCCCTGGGCTATTGGAGTGGTAAGCACACTTAGCATTAGGATTGTATCTCGGAGAGGAGGTATTGAAACTCTGAGGAGGATCCTTCAAAGTAATCAGCTCTGCTTTCAACATGTGTTGCAAGGCTTGTGACAACGGCATGTTGATCTTCGTAAACTGTCTTCGTGGCGCGTTCTGGTTACACTCGTTGTCTCGCTGAGGTTGTGCTGATGTAGGATTGGAGATCACAACTGCCCCCTGTCATACCCCAAAATTTGCCCTCCATCTACTCAAAAGATTTCATGCATCCATACTCAAGGATTCCTCAAGAGTTGATCAGACAAACTCTCTCTCCTAGACAATCGACCCAAACTAGGGTTTGTTATCTCTCAAGTCAAGATGGATTTCCAACATCTCCAATGGCCTTCATGCCTCCTCATATGCTTCAAAGATTCTCCATGTCAAGTTTCAAGCTTCACAAGTCAAGTTTCCTCAGACAATTGCTCAAATGGTTGAAAATCGGTGTATTGGACAAAAGTCAACTGTGGTCAAGATGCGGTCAAAACTTGATTTTTGGTCAACATCCTCATTTTGAAGTTACATTCATCATTTGATCAAGGGTTGATCATGATTCATCAAGAAAACTCAAGATTTGCTCAAAAGTCAAACTTTCTAAATTAGGTTTCTAGATGAAAAGTCAATGAACTTTTGATCATAACTTTCTCATACTTTCTCGAAATTTTTCCACCACCTCTTGTTTTGAAGGAAATTCAATTCTCTACAACTTCATGTCTCACAAGAATGTCCAAAAATGCTTCATTTGAGAGGTATAGCTCAAAACATTACGGTCATTTTCAAAGTCAACAAAAGTCAACTTTTGTTTTGAAGATATATTGAGCATGGTAACTCCAATTGAGATGAGACCAAATACATTGGTTAGAGGACTCTTAGAGATTTCCAAAAGTCCAAGAACACTCAAAATGTGGAAAATTGAGCAAGTTACACCATCCACAAGTTGGGCAATTTGGAAGAATGCACAAAGAGATACTTCAAAAATCAAATCTTTTGCAAATGGGCCTACTTTTTCTTCATCCTAACTTGTTCCTCAAGCAATTAGGAGTGTCCAAGCCCAAAGCCACGAATTTTTGATTTATTTTTCTATTTAATTTGTAATTTATTCATTTAAATGCAAATTAAATCTTAAAATAAATTATAAAATTGAAATTAATGGCAAAGATTGATTTTATTCTTTCCTTAAGGTCCAATTAACTCACAAATGCCAAATTGAAATTGGAGCAAGAAAGGCAAGATTGGATTGAAATTGATCAAGCTTTGAAGATTTGATTTTCATGGAAATATCAAATTTGATTTCCATTGAATATTGATTGATTCTTTCCAAATTCAATCCCAAATCCATCCAGTATAAATACATGATGCATACCTATCAAGAAAGAACGAAAAAATTGCTCCAAGAACCCTAACCTAATTCAAGAAATCCGTGACCTTCAAGCAATCCATGACCACAGTTCCGATGGATTTTAATCGATTTTGAGCATCCCATCGTGTTCCTTGGATTGTTTAGAGTCAATCCAGACCTTTACAAGTTGCAAAACCATCAAGAATCAAGGAATTCCAGTTTCGGTTTGTTCTTCCTTTTCCAAAATCGATTTCTAATTCTCATGCATTTTTAACATGTTTCGTGGTTTGTTTTGTGTTTAGATGGAAGTTTGCAAACTTTCTGCATAGTTTGATTGAGTTTTCATGGCCAGAATCGATGTTTGCCATAGCTAGGGTTTCCTTGCACGAATTGGGAACTCACAGAATACGTAAAATTGGAACATGAGACCACCACCATTGTGTTTAGAATCCAATTTGCAATCGATTCATGTACTCACAACAAATTTATATTATGTGTATGAGATTTTGGAAATTGCAGGGGTTATAGCGTCGCACTGAGGCCAACGCTATGTTTTCAAAAATTCAAAGGTTGAAGATGAAGATCTTGGCGAAGCGAGGCAATCGGAGGTGACGCTTGTATTCCACACTTCGTTTTCAAACATCGGATGCAACGTGGCTCAGTTGGTTAAGGCGTTCACTATTGTGGGATGCTCTCCCATGTCCCCAGTTCGATCCCTATGGGCACCAGTTTGCATTCTTTTTTCAAAACTCTATTTTCATATTTTTCACATTATTTCAATATTTTCATTCATTTTAATTAACTTTCATGATTTTATTTTGCATTAAAAATTACCAAAAACATTTTTCTTTTTACATTATTTTCATAAAAATGTTTATTTAATTTAATAAATTAAAAATATAATTTTGCATGCATATTTATTTTATTTTTATTTTGCATTTAAATCATTATAAATTGCATTTTAATTATTAAATCTTTTCTAAAATCCCAAAAATTATTTTAATATATTTATATTATTTCCAGCATATAATAATTTTCCCATATTAAAATTTGCATTTTCTAACATTTTCTCTTGTTCGATTCATATTGCATTTTAGATTTCTTCTTTTTTGTACAGGTTGCTCCGATTCGGACGTTTTTTCTTTTATCGTTTTATTTTTCCAATAATGTAATTGCTCATGGGTTGTAATAGTTTAAATTAGGTTTTTATTTTCCGCAAGTTTAAATTATGTATCTGCCCCAAAGCCATGTAATAGCGTAGGTTTATTTTCCGCTTTACATTCGCATTTTACTTTCCGCACCCTTATCAATTGCTAGTAATTAGGCGTGTATGGCAAGATAATAATTGGACATAGCTCACACTAATCTTCAAGATAAAATATCTGAATTTGACACACTTTTCTCACACATGCACCCCTTGGGGTAATTCTCTCTCGTTGCCTTTACGAATTCAAATGGTCATGTCCCTCGAACGTAGAGGTATTCTAGCACCGTGCCTTCAAAAACAAATCATCATAGTCCCTTCGATACAAAGATCATAAGACCCACGATGTCGCCTCCGAATACATGATCTTGACCCTCGATTGTCGCCACGAAAATGATGATAGTCCTTGAATGTGCTAGGATACTTCCCACAAGTTGTCTTCTATGACCATCCGATGTCCCTTGAATGTCCCGCTTACATCCAACGAATGGAGCTACCTACTAACTAATGGTATGGCTAGCGCTATTCTAAAGGAATTAGAAACAACGACCAAATCTGAGTGGGTAATAAGTCTTTTAGTTGCTTGCTCTATCAAATGCTTTCCACACACACACTTTTTCAAAGTTCAAATTCTTTTCAAAACAAAACATTTCCGAACACTTTGTATACACTCCTACATGAGTCATTACAAAGTCAAAGCGAAATGCCTTTTTCAAAACATTTTTGTCAAACACAGAAAGCAATTTAAAAAAGTGATCTAGAGCAACTAAGAGCCGTAGATAACTACATGGAAAGGGTGCTAATACCTTCCCTTTTCATAACCATTCTCCCAACTCGAATCTAACGAAGGTCTTTTACATTACTTTTACCTTCCCTTAATTGGATAAAAATAAAAGTCGGTGGCGACTCTTGCTATCCGCACATTTGGATACAAAAATCCTACAAAGTCGGAGTTCACCGTATTACGGCGACTCTGGGATTACACCCTAAAGAGAATTGCCTTAGGGATTTCTAGATAACCTTTAATGCTGTTTGAATTGTATGCTTTATCTTTAAGGGTTGCTTGGGTATTATATTGTTGGGGATCCTACACGGATCCGGGTTTCCTTTTAGGTAAGTAGCATTAGATCATCGCGACCGTTAGACGTATAACTACGCGGTCAACATGATGGCTACGTTAGCGTGACACTTTGGTTGTCCCGATACTCTTCATTCCCAAGTTGAAGATAGTATTTGGCTTCTGCGTGGTGTCATCAAGCGCTAACTAAACTTTTAGAACCTTAATTGACCCATCTTGGCCATTAGAAGGTAGTGAGATGGCGGCTTTTGTAGGCGAGGTTGGTTGATACTCGATACTACGCTCATTGAGATTAGACTTTTGGGACATTTTCGATCGACCACTTGGCCGTCGTATTGAAATAAGCGCCTACGAGAAAGATCTATGATATGAGATTCCTAGAACCCGGTTACTATTATAGGACAGGATGAACCAACTCAAACTTTTGGTGGGGTAATCACCTATACCTCATGCAAGCCTTAAACATAGGCTCATTGTGTGAATTGTTTGTGTGTGCTAAAACATGACATCATGACATCATTCGCATTGCATATCATTTCTAACTATTTCAAGGACCTAGGGATTTATCTTTGCTCTGTTTTGTAGGGATTATGGCTTCTAGAAAGACTATCCGAATCAACTTCATGGGTATCCCTTCTCAACTCAAAGAATTGGTTTGAAATTCCGACCATGCTCGATTCATCAAAAGACATGGTTATCTACTTGATTTGGTTATCTCGGTTTTGAAGAAGATATGATGCATGTCTATTCAGTTTTTTGATCCGAAACACCATTGCTTCACATATCCCGATTATCAGTTGGTTCCTACCTTGGAAGAGTTCTCTAAGCTACTTGGGGTACCTATTCTCGACCAAATACCATTCACGGTTTGGAAAAGGTTCCTAAGTTCGAAGACATTGCATCTTACATCTTAAGCGCTCGGACATTGAAGCCAATTGGGAAACTAGAAGTGGAGTTAAGGGTTTACTTTCAAGTTCTAATTAAGAAAGCCGAGAATTCCTCAAAGTTATGAGTTTCCATGCATTTGAAAACATTGTGGCCTTGCTAATTTATGGTTTGGTTCTATTCCTAATCGGATCAATTCATAGATGTCATGCCATCAAGTTGTTTCTTACCCGCAATCCGCCTACTTTACTTGGAGACATCCTACATTCTCTCCACACTTACTACTAAGAGACAAGGAACTCTCATGTGTTGTGTCCGTTACTTTCAAGGTGGTTTATTTGCACCTTCCTCCATCATTTTGAAGAGCGAACAAAGGTTGAGATGGTCTCAAAGGTTGATGTCACTCTCTCATTCATATCCGTTGGAATCTTTTCTCAAAAGGACTTCACCTTCATCGTTGTGGAGAATTCCCTAATGTACCACTACTTGGTATAAGGAGGTATTACTTGACCCTTCCTTAGCTCTACGTCGGTTTGGTTTTGCTCGAAGAGATGGTCCACATGATATGCTTCTCAAGATGTTGTGTTCGATACAATCACGATCTCGAATTAAGCGAAGGTTCATACATGCTTGGGGCATGGTAAGAAGCGATACCAAGACTTTGGGGCACCGAACTCCATTCCTTGGGAACCTTACCTCAGATGGAGTGCGAGCTCGAGCTCAAACCTCATGATGCCATTCACGCTGTTTTACGGTAATTATGGAACTGTTGCTATAGGTGGCGTACCTATCTTTCCATCCCGACATGCCTCCGATTTTGAAGACTTGAAGAGATCTGGATTCACTTAAAGAAAGAGGGATACCTTTGAAGCTCGATTATGCAAGCGAGAAGAAAGTGCTAGAGTTGACAAAGCTACTTCATGAGCGAAACATCATATCATGGCATCACAAGAGGAGCGCCCATGGGAGACCTAGAGCTTTAGGATGTTTCTTTTATTGATTTTGAACTATCTCTTGTACTTAAAAGAAAATAATAATAAAGAGTACTAATAAATGTTTGTTCATTGCTTGTTTAACAAATTTAAATCTCTAAGGTCCTTGAAAACATTGCATTGCATTCATAAACATTGCATATCATAGCATAACATTGCATCACGGTACATTGGAGATTGGTTTTCTCATTTGCTCGCTATTTATTTTAGCGAAATGGCTCTTGAGCAGTGTCAAAGATCTCAAGCTCGAGAATGCTCGGCTCATGGATGTTCACCGCTTGGTCAAGGCCAAGAAGATTTGAAGAAGCTCATCACAAGAAGAAGAAGGTTGTTGGTCTCCTCGACATGGGTAGGCGCCAAAGGTGGTCCTAAGGTGGTCGGCCGTATTGAGCTCTGAAGGAAGTGTCATCCGAGGAAAGTAACAAGGGTGATGAAGGCAGCGAGAGCTTGAGAAGAACTATGATGATGGCCAATACTCACAATGAAGATGACAAGCAAGCAACTTGAAGATCGTCGAATTTGTGGAAAACTTGAAGATGTCGGGCTGAATTTTGATGATCGAGTCTTGTTCGGTGTTGTGATTCCTCCCAGTTCAAAGTTCCCACTTTTGCTAAGTATGATGGTGTCTTGCCCAAATGCATTTGAAGTCCTATGTCCGTAAGATCGATCCCACGCTGATGACGGAAAGTTGTGGATGCTTATTTTCAAGAGAGTTTGTCGGAACTCGATTGGAGTGGTATTATCGGCTAGAGAATGGCCAGTATCCATACTTGGGTGACTGGCTGATGCTTTCTCTGACAATATGAATACAATCTTTGAATTGACACCCACGCATGCAATTACAAAGCATGTCTATGGGTCGTGATGAGAAGTTCAGGGTATCCTCGAAGTGAGAGATTTAGCGGTGAGTTCAACCACCCTTTTCCAATAGGGAGTTGGTTGATATGTTCATGGGGACACCGGACCCATTCTTGATCATCGATTGGAAACTCTTCATGGATTCATCGGTGATATTGATGCGCGACGCATGGTGGTATCAAGAGTGGGAAGATCCACGAGTCATCTTAATCTTTTGAAGAGATCTTTTGGTGCTAAGAAAGAAGCCAATGTGTATGGTCGGAAAAGCGAACCAAGTCCGTGGTGCAACGTAGGGGCGGTTGTGATCTCGATCCTACATCGGCACAACCTCGGTGAGACAACAGCGTGCGAGCAGCGCCACGAAGCAGGTTCTAAGATCAACATGCCATTGTGCAAGCCTTGCAACACATGTTGAAAGCGGTGATTACCTTGAGGGATCCTCCTCGAATGTCAACACTTCCTCTCCGAAATACAATCCTAATGCTAAGTGTGCTTACCATTCCAATGCCAGGGCATACAACGACAATTGTTGGGCTTTGAAGAACAAGATTGGATATGATTGAAGCTAAGCGATTGAGTTTGATCCTCTGTTGAGACTCGAATATGATCAATGCGCCTATGCTAACCATGACAAGAGTTCCAATGCCGTTGGTGGCGATACTTATATTTTCAACATAGATGACTTGACCATCCTCTAATTTGTTAAGATGAACTTTGCTAAGCGGTGTCAATCCGGATGTCCGAGAATTGTCGTTGGTGCCCATCGCACGATGGTTGTGCTTGGTTGAGAAGGCGTGTTCGATGTTTGATGGATAACCGTGAGATACTATTTACGAAACCACACCGTGCGTGTGAAGAAATGTCTAAGTTGAAGATTGACCATGCGATGAAATGTACCATCTGTATGTGATACCTTGGGGCAGCCAGTGGAAAGTATGATTACATGGTGAAGTACTTGTTCTGAAAGCTACAAGATCCCTATTGAAGATGTTAAGGCGTAGGATGGGGTGACGATTTCCCGAAGACTATCTTGATGTTAACACTATAAGGATTTCCTCTGCGATCCTGTGCTGTAGTGGCCTCTCATCATCACTTCTCCAAGACCAGTTCCATATTCCTCGACAAGGCTATCCCTTGGAACTATGGGTGAGGTTTACTATCATGGGTCAAGCAAGCCCCTCGACCATTGAAGATCTTACGATTGGAGCTTATTCACGACAGACAACATCACCGGATCGATAAGGTGACCGAAGGAAGGGTATTCTCGAAATCTCTCCTCAAAAGACTGCGACTCCACTCGCATTCATTACTCAATCAATATCCTGACTAGAGGAAAGAACCGGTGACTCGTCCCCGCCGAGAAGTACCAGGAAGTTCTTGAAGACACCTCCAAACAGAAATGGAGAAATGCGAAGATTATCAAGAAGAGTGATTATAATGTTGTGGAGCAGTTAGGGACGAGACTCGTCCAAGATCTCCATGCTCGCTTTGCTCTTGTACTCGAGGCTCATGCTAATGCCTTGGTGAAGTTTTGAAGAATGCTCGTATGCAAGACACTACCACCGTCGATTCGAAGTTTGTATTGCTAGCACTGGCCAACAACGGCTAAACTCTCTTGATTGACTCCCGGAAAGAAACACAACAAAGCCTTGCACATTTCATTGAATGCAAGGGTACTACCTCATCTCATGTTTTGGTTGACACGGTTACGCTCACGAATATCCTACCAAGGCTTTTGATCGGCTCGATGTCGAAGGGTTGGTTAGAGACCCAGTGACATTATCGTGAGGGCTTTTGATGGTTCTAAGCGCCACGATGCTTGGAAGCTCACTCTGCTGTAAAGTCGGTTCCGGACTTTTGACTCACTTTCTTTGTCATGGACATCCGTCCGCTTACTTGTCTACTTGGGCGCCTTGGATACATGGGGCGGGTACCACTTACATCGACTGAAATACCGGTGAAAGGAAGGTTGTCACGTATGTGGTGAAGAAGAGTATATAGTCAGTCATCTGATCATTCCGCTATCTCGAGATGGAGGGTGAATTCTTGAGACTCCAAGCTTTTGAAACAATTCCCAGTCATGCACACCACCCACTGCTGAAGTTACACAAGCTCCGCCGAGGATGGCTTCGTTGAAGGATGCTCAGCTACTGTTGAACAAGGAGGTAGTGCTATTTGGGGACAGCTCCACGATCTTCCTTCAAATGACAAGCTGGTTTGGGCTTCACCATCAAGGGTCAAGATGATCGCATGAGCGTGCCGACCAACTTCCTTTCCGCATTGCAGAGTGGAATCCATGCTATAGAAGGCGAAGACAACAACCGACATCGAATTGGATCTTCCCAACGCGGATCATGGGCTCAACAATTGGAAGGCGAAGGCGTCATACAATCTCCTTTAGCCGGGAGTAATTGTTTTGTTTTGTTTTACTTTTCGTATTTCTTTATGTTTTGAACAATAAACTTTGAAAGCCTAGTGCCTTGCGGGGCATCATGGCTCGTTCGAGGGTTATTATCTCTCGTTTGTATTTTCATTCAATAAATTCGTTGGACTTTTGCATTCAATTGTTTGTTCTCTTTCTTTTACTTTATCACCTTCCAAAAGCTATGTGTTCTTACACCACGTGATACACGCGAATCACTCCGAATCTGTTATTAACAGCTATGCTAGTGCAAAATATGACTTGATAATCCGATACCAAGCCGAAGGCGAAAGTGAGGAAGATTGTGAAGTGCGGGAGAACTTGCACGATGCCACAAGAAGAAGGCGAGTTATCTGACCACACCGAAGAGCAAGTTGAGGTTGTGAATTTGGGTGCAGCGAAGGAAAAGAGATCAAGATAGGGCGGGTCTTGAGAATAGTGTTAAAGAAAGATTGGTTCGATGCTACGACAATGTTGAGGTTTTGCTTGGTCATACGAAGACATGCGCTGGTTTAGACATTGATATTGTGGCACCGATTGCTTGGCAAAAGAAGGTTTTCTCCCGGTGAAATAGAAGGTTAAGTAGTATTCACGAGATGTCGAGAAAATCAAAGCGAAGTTATGAAGCTCAATGCGGTTTCTTAGTGTTACTTCCTATCCACGATGGGTTGCTAATGTGGTGCCCGTACCTAAGAAGGATGGCAAGGTGCGAATGTGTGTGGATTATAGAGATCTAAACAAAGCAAGTCCGAAGATGATTTCCCACTTCCTCATATTGATGTTACGTAGACAACACGCTCGGATAAGGTTTTCTCCTTCATGGATGGTTTCTCCGTTACAATCGATTAAAATGGCTCGAAGACATGGAGAAGACTACTTTTGTTACACAATGGGGCACTTCTTACAAGGTTATGCCGTTCGGACTAAAGAACGCGCGCCACTTATCGTGTTATGGTGACATTATTTCATGACATGATTCATCACGAGATAGAGGTCTCGGCGACATGATAGCTCGGTCACTGGTGAGAAGAACATCTTGATCATTTGCGAAACTATTTGATTGAAGAAGTACAGTGAGACTTAATCCCAACAAGTGCACCTTTGGAGTCGGATCGAGAAAACTCCTAGGGTTTGTAGTCATGGAAGAGGTATTGAGGTTGACCCGCCAAGGTTAAAGCTATTCAAGAGATGCCAGTCACCACCGAGAAGAAGTCGAGGTTTCTTGGGCCGATTGAACTACATTGCAGATTCATTGCACCCTAGCGCCTTTGAGCCAATCTTGAGTTACTTAAGAAAGATCAAGTGGTAGAATGGAGCGGCGATTGCCGATCGCTTTTGACAAAATCAAGGAGTACCTACAAAATCCTCCTATCCGATGCCACCGTCAAGAAGACCTCTTATCATGTACTTAAGGTGTTAGAGAACTCAATGGGGTGTGTGTTGAGCAACATGCGAGTGTCGAAAAGAGCATGCAATATACTACCTTAGCAAAAGTACCGGTGTGAAACAAGATACTCACCGAGAAAACTTGCAACGCTTATTTGGTCGCTCAACTAAGGCAAGATATGTTGACTCACACTACCTTGTTGATTTCCAAGATAATGGCTCTAATCTCAACAATAAAATGATCATAGAACTCTTTTGATTCAAGATCAAGCATCACAATTCTTCTCCATATCGGCCTAAGATGAATGGCGCGATGGAAGCCGCCAACAAGAACATTAAGAAGATCATCTGAAGATGACGGTGACTTACAAGATTGGCATGAAATGTTACCATTTGCTCTTCATGGTTATCGCACTTGACCTGAACGCAGCAGGGCAACCCCCTACTCTTTGTCTACAGTATGGAAGCCGTCTTACCCATCGAGGTTGAGATACCCTCAACGAGTCCTCCGGGAGGCAGAGTTAGGAGGCGATTGGGTCAGACTCGCCTTGACCGATTAATTTGATTGATGAGCGACTCGCATCATACGCCATGGACAGATTATCGAAGCGAATGATCGGGCGTTTAACAAAGGTCAAGCACCGAGTCTACCAAGTCGGTGATCTAGTAGTCAATCATTCTTCCACAAGGTGATCGGGGCAAATGGACTCCACCCATGAGGGACCGTTTGTAGTCAAGCGGTATTTTAGGAGGAGCTATGATACTTAGCACCATGGATGGTGAAGACTTCCCACACACCTGACATAGTCAAAATACTACGCATGAAATAGACCCGCATGTCGACGAACCTAGGCAAAAATAAGGGCATCTGACGACCAAAGGGTTCGGGCAAAAGTAAGGATATATACAAAACATGTACACGTGAGTCGAAAACGAAAGGCGGCTTGGGCAAAAAGGTATCCGTTGGTGAAACCCGAAGGCGGTCTAGCAAAGTTAGGGATTTAAGCGACGACTATGTCTCTTCGGATCACTTCCACTACCATCCATTCAAGATTCAAATGGCGAAGATCAATCTACTCACTTTCTCCACGAAGGAGATGAGATAGTCGAAATATATGAGTACTAGCATAGTTGGAACTTAACGAGATCGTCCATAGCTTTTACCTTTCTTGTGTACAAAACTACTTGGCCATCGCCACCTTTCAAATAAATACAAATTCTTTCTCTTTACAATTTACTATTGTTGTTATTTGCAATAAGTCTAACGTTTGCTTTGAATGACTATATGCATTTGACAATAAGAATCTAATCACAAACATACGAAAAGTGAACATGCAAAGTACTTACTTAAAAGTTCCAGGAATGGGAATGACGACGAAAGTCACCAAAGCATCTCCCACGAGCATGATCCCCCGTAAAGTGTCAATCACCACAAACCTCCCCCATGAGTAATATGTTAATCCACAAGCAGTGATTCACCTCAACCCGAGCAATGTTACATCGCCTCCCAGCAGAATACTTCATCCTGCTTGACATGTCTCAATCCTCCCCTCTCCCTAGCAGTGATTCACACAAGATTCTGGTCGATAGTGCATCTGAGGAAACATACAATTTTATTCCCCAACCAGAGATTACAACGGGACTCGACTCTTTCTAGCCCGCCTATCAAAGTTTCTCTTGCTTTCTCCAAAATAGTTCACCGACGCAAACAGGTCCATTAAGCTTCCCGAGCCGAGACGGAAAACTATCCAAAGACCGCCTACAAATAGGTCCAGATAAGCCTCCCCAGCCGATGGAAAACTATATCTCAAAGACCACCTCCGACAACAGTCCGTGGATTGAAGCCCCGAATCGACGGAAAAACTATCCGAAAGACCATCAAGTATTCCTACAATGTGCAATTGATCAACAATTCACATGTAGTTATCCACATCTTTGCCAACTCAAACTCCCCGTAGTAATCAAACATCAAGATTTATTCGATTCCTTATTATCATCAAAGAACTACATGAGTCTACGCATTAATGGGGCCGGTTTTCTGGATGGCATCTTAAGCCCATCTCTGACTATCATTAACATTTCTTCACTTAATGCCGATATATGGTTAAAAATCAATACAATTTAACATCTCATCTGAAGTGAACAACGAGTCTAACATGCGACTCACTCCCAAAGATCGACCTTCCATGCAGCCCACCGCGCCTCCTATTAACAACCCTCGAGTCTAGCGACGACTCTTCCTGCTCCCAAAGTCTCCAACTTCCAAACATCCAGCTCCGCCTCCGTGATCATCCACAAATGAGTGCAAATTTCGTGTAATTTCGAGTGTCAATCATCTTCTACCTTCAAAGGCATAAAGACAAGCATGCTCAATCAACCTTCCAGTACAAGAAGATTGAATAAGGAGCTGGTCATATCCTGCAAAATTTGCCCTCCATCTACTCAAAAGATTTCATGCATCCATACTAAGGATTCCTCAAGAGTCGATTGACAAACTCTCTCCTAGACAATCACCTAAACTAGGGTTATATCTCAAGTCAAGATGGATTTCAACATCTCCAATGGCCTTCATGCCTCCTCATATGCTTCAAAGATTCTCCATGTCAAGTTTCAAGTCACAAGTCAAGCTCTATACCTGTCATGGTCGAAAATCGTGTATTAGAAAAAAAGTCAATCGTGGAGATGTTTAAAACTTGATTTGGTCAACATCCTCATTTTGAAGTTACATTCATCATTTGATCAAGGGTTGATCATGATTCATCAAGAAAACCCAAGATCAAAAGTCAAACTTTCTAAATTAGGTTTCTAGATGAAAAGTCAACTCGAACTTTGACCGATCATAACTTTCTCATACTTTCTAAATTTTTCCACCCACTGTTTTGAAGGAAACAATCTCTACAACTTCTCTCACAAGAATGTCCAAAAAATGCTTCATTTGAGAGGTATAGCTCAAAACATTATGTCATTTTCAAAGTCAACAAAAGTCAACTTTGTTTTGAAGATATATCGAGCATGGTAAATCCAAATTGAGATGAGACCAAAGACATTGGTTAGAGGACCTTGATATTTCAAAAGTCCAAGAAAACCAAAATGTGGAAAATGAGCGATCCATGTTGGGCAATTTTGAAGAATACACAATCTAAAATCACTTTGCAAAACTGTCTCACAATTATATTCATTTGAACCACTAATTTTTGATTCTATTTAATTTGTAATTCATTCTTAATGAATCAAATTATAAAATTGAAATTAATGCAAGATTGATTTTATTTTCCTATAATCCAATCAAACTTGAAAGAAACAAGATTAATTTAAATTGATTGCTTTGAAGATTTGATTTTCATGGAAATATCAAATTTGATTTGTCGAATATTGATTGATTTTTTCCAATTAATCCCAATCCATCCAAGATAAATACATGACACACTCTATCAAGAAAGAACCAAAATTGCTCCAAGAACCCTAACCTAATTCAAGAAACTGTAGATCTTCAAGCAGTCCGCACCGGTTCCAAAGGGATTTTAATCGATTTTGATCTCCATTGTGTTCCTTGATTGTTTAGAGTCAATCCAGACTTTCAAGTTGTAAACCATCAAGAATCAAGGAATTCCAGCCATTGTTGTTCTTCTTTTCCAAAATCGATTTCTAATTTCATGATTTTTAACATGTTTCGTGGTTTGTTTTGTGGTTTAGATGGAAGTTTGCAAACTTTCTCGCATAGTTTGATTGAGTTTTCATGGCAGTAATCGATGTTTGCCATAGCTAGGGTTCCTTGCACGACCGGGGAACTCCATGTATCACGAAATTGGAACACGAGACCACCACCATTGGTTTAGAATCCAATTTGCAATCATTCATGTACTCAGACAAATTTATATTATGTATGAGATTTTGAAATTGCAGGGTTATAGCGCCGCAAA